>JAJEJO010000874.1:1075069-1091100 GCA_020662805.1 Glaucomys volans
TAGATGTACTCCATTTGTGTTCAATAAAAAAGAAAAAAAAAAAAAAATCCAGTCTACAAAGCCAAGACGTTTCCATTCCTGAAGAGAAAAGCTCTATACCTTTAACATCCGATCCTTCATTTGCTTTTCTCTCCTTCTCCATTCTGGACTCAGCAGCAGAAGGAGCCTCTCTAATTTGAGTGATGCTCCCCTTTCCCAAGCACATTTGATTTGCTGGTGGCCTCTTGGATTTAGGTCTTAGTACACATGTCAGTGATGGCTTATCTCCCATCTTAACATAAATTCAATAAACCTTTTATTTTTAAATAGTAGTTTGCCCTTTTATTCTTTAGTACTTGGTATGACTTAAACCTTCAAAATTCATAGTATTTTAAATATGTGAGTCACATAAAATTTCCTGAAGTCTTTATGATTATTGTAACTTCATTTTGGTGCAAGACATCAGCCATGGCCACACAATTTACCTATTCCTGTAGCAAGCAAAGACCACAGCTTTCTTCTGAAATAAAGTCAAACACCAAAATCAGAGAGAATTTTAGAGAACTTTTGTAAGGATAAAATCACCATTACATACATTTGTCAAGATATTTTGTATACATTTTTATGTCTCCATAATTTAAAAAATCATTTAATCTAATCAACTATTTTAACTCTGAAACTGTTAAGAGCTATCCATTGTTACACTGTTGCAACCTGGTGGCATACATGTCTCTTTGAAATCAGACACAAGAAATGGCCTCCAAATCCAACCATACACCCCAACCACACACTGTACCTTCTTATAGACATTGTTCCTATTATCATATAATATCACACGATCTTCATATATGTGCACTCTGCCTAATCCGTTTTGCTTGGAACTCTTATTCTTTAGGAAATTCTTAGAACATGTGATCTTCATATTCTATACCAGGAAGACAATATGCAATATCTGAAATCAAAAAATCAATAAATATGAGCAGGAATAGATATAGGTTACAAATCTGTACTAGAAGAAACAGTATAAAGTTTCAAAGAAGTTTTTGGGAGAATTCGTCGGTGGGTTATGATGTCACACAGGGAGCTGTCTTTGGGTTTTCATCTTATTTGTGTATTTTCTTTATGACAGGAGAGTCATGAGCTTTGAGGTCCAATTTAGTTTGTAAAGTTTCATGTACCACTTTAATGAAAGGACGTATTAAATGAAAATATTTGACTTTGGAAACAAAAAGAAAGAACTTGCTTCTATTTTTGTTGTTAAACATTTTCTGATTGCCCGACACAGAATTAGTCATGCATCTTCTGGGTTCCAACATCACTTGGCACAATTTCCTATCTTGATATTTTGAAGATGACAAGGTAATTGTTTAAAACTTCTATTTTGTCTACTAAAATTCTTAAGGGTAGGATTCCATTATTAATCATCTATACAAACTAAATGTAGTGTCTGAAATTTAGGGGTGCTTCCATGAAAATAGGAATAAATAAAATCTTCTAACTACAGTAGTCCCTACTTATCTGCAGGGGTATGTCCCAAGACCCCCAGTGAAGGCCTGAAAATGGAGAGTATCGAATCCCATATGATGCCAGTGTTTTGTTTTGTTGTACCATAGCATTGCCTACAGTACCAGAGTTAATCTGACTTTCCAAGTTTTATGCCCTGCTATTTCCTTTGCATCACTCCTTCTGTGCTTTGGGACCATTATTAAGTAAAATAAGGTTATTCAAACACAGACACTTTGATACTGTTGACAGTCGGCCTGATTACTGAGACAGATACTAATTAACCCATGGACATGTAGTAAATGCTACATGGATGCTCGAGACAAAGTGTGATTCACATTCTAATTGGAAGAGACTGGGTTGGTAAAAGATTTCTTCATGCTACTCAGAATTATGCACAATTTAAAATTTGTGAATGCCTATTTGGGGAATTTTCCATTTCTTATTTTCAGACCAGAGTTGACTGTGGGTAACAAAAATGACAGAAAGTAAAATTGTGGAAAAGGGGGTACTACTGTTTATCATTACTGCAATCTGTTTTTTTTTTTATTTCTTACAAATCCCAGTCACATGTAATATTTAATACATTTAGACTGTCTTCCCTTGGACATGTCTTGGCTTTCTTTGTTACTGTTTCCTAATTACTATTGGTACCTTTTTAATTCTCTGAAGTTCATTTTTCCAGGTCAGTTTTCTAATGCCCTTTCTCCTAGCTGAGTGTCATAGAGAGAAGTAAAATATAATTAAAAATTATTAAAATATACTGTCATAAACTTGTCACCTGGAATATTGTTCTGTTTACCCTTATGCAAAGCATTATGATGCATTATGTATAATGCTTTTTCTAGCTCATCTATTAAAGGCAATTAAAACAAAAGGAGGAATAATGTTCTGCAGCTGCTTTTACCCTTAGGACCTCCTAGGAGAAAGAACAAGATGAGCTTCAGCTTCAGTGTTTATGAAGTGTGTTGTCTGTTAGTGTTCTTAACTGAGGCTAACACCACCTTTTGCACAATCTTAATTAGATTTGATGTTTTATTTGTCTTCATTAGGAGGTAAATTAATTTTTAATTAAAAAAGAAAAGATGACTGCATCACTGGATTATTAAAAAAACAACTTTCCATTTCTTAATTCTATAAGCAAGACATAATTATAAATGACTAATGCCTCAGGGCAATAATCTAACCCATTGAATAACCTACATCCATGGGGACAAAGAAAAGCATTCATATAGTTGTAATTGAGATATTTTCTAATTTTATTTTCATGAATATTTTGTGTGAGGAACTAAAACTCTGATAGTTCTTAAAAGCATAAGAAAAGTACATTCCATTTTAGCACCTTGTAAAACAACTGGACTTAGATCCTAGGACGCTGAGTAGCAGTACAAACTTTTTTTAATTTAGCATTTACTCTTCCTTTTTAATTTTTATTTCATAATAAAAACAGAATAATGTTTTTATTTATGGGATTAGTAAAAACATGAAAAGAAGACCCAAGACTCAAAAGCACAGTCACAACACTACACAGGTATACACCAATACACCTGGAGCAACCGCTTCATAAGTGAGTTATAAAATGGCATGTTGAAGATAAATAATGAATGAAAACAAAATAAGCAAGCAAGGCATTTTTAAAAAATGACCATTTATCGATGGAAGAGTTGCCCATGGCAGGAAGAAGATGTCCAATACTGCTGTTTTTCCCACTGCTGTTTTGGGAGGATGGGAGAAGATGAACAGCAGAGAGCAGAAAATATGAGTAAAACAGTGAACGCCTGAAGTTTCTTGCTGCCTAATTGGGAAGTACAGGACAGTTTGATATTCGTGAACCTTGTACCTCCTTGGGCAATCACTGTCTGCCACCTTGTTATAGAAATCAACTTCAAAAGCCCCGTTCACCAGGGACAGCGCCATGTAGCTAATATCAGGGAAGTGAGAAAGATGTGCTGTGGCAAAGAACTGGTTCCGATGCTGGGAATTCAGACCCACCTCAGATATTCACTCCATTATCATTTATCTTCCAAGTTAACAGGGTTGGTGGACAGCAGCCCAAATCAAATGCAACCTCTAAAAACTTCTCCCTAAAGTACGAAATGTAAAATTATGACTGTAATAGTTGCCTGGTAGCCGTGACAGAGTACACTTTTCTCATCCTTTTGCTTTTTGACCTATTTATCTTTTGTCAGACTCAACAAAACTGATGACTAGCTTCCATTCTGGTTTTGGGTGTTTCCTCAGTATGTAGAAACTTCTAAATAACGATCACTTCTAATGCAATGAGATTCAGCTTTATATCTTTGTGAACCACAATTCTTTATTAAAATGAAAGCATTAATTTTAGAGGAGTAAGAAAGAAATAGTTTGAGCTTAAAATTTTATATTGTGTCAAAATTGTTCTTTCCACTTTTGGTAGGCAGAAATAAACCTTCTAAAAAATTTCCTCAGAAATAACCTTTGACAAAATACACATAAGAAATAAATATCTGCTCAAAGGCTCTGTAAAATGCACAAGAACAAATGAATTCTTTTTTTTTTTTTAGGAAATGATCACTACACAATGAGTTCTGTCCTGGGGTAGCTGAATTCATACATAGCATGCTACTGGTCAGCTAAAATATCAACAAAAAAGCAGTTCATTTTTGTATGCCATAAGAATTAGTGTAGGAGTCTCAGTAACCAGAGCCACCAAAAGTGATATGAAAGGTAAGAAAAGACAGACAGAGCGTGGAGTTAAAAGTCTAGAATAAACTCTACCCAAATTGCTGGCTGACCCTCTGTTGGGCTACACAGGTAAGTTATACCAAAAATTTTCTGAAGAGAGACTTCATTTGCAAAGAGCTACAGGTGGACAAGTTTCCAGCCTGAGTCTTGCCAAATTAATTGCCAGCTAAAACAAATAGAGCACATTCTGAAAAAAAGTGGCAGAATCCATAACCTCTTCCTCATATCTTCACAGGGTCCTGGATACAGTTTACAATTGTTCAACATATTCAGAGATAAGAAAATATGAAGTAGAAATACAATGAACAGAGGGCAGCCACAAAATCTTCCTGATGATTGAATGATCCAAGACTTTAAGGTAGATATTTTATATTGAATAACAAACACATGTTCAAAACAATTTTAAAAACAGTTCATCTCACCAGAAAAAGGAAAGGAAAACATACATACAGGATCAAATAGAAATCTTAGAACTGAGAAACATATCCAAGCAATAGATATGACGGAGGAGAAAATCAGTGAGCTTGGAGATGGATCAATAGGCATTATTCAGTCTGAAATAGAGAGAAGTGATTTAAAAATAAATGAAGAGAACCTCAAGGATCTTTGGAACAATTTCAAAACAGTGTTGGTAATTACAGTCCTAGAAAGAAGGAGAGAGGGATGATGGAGCAGTAAATGTAACACTGACTGAAAGACGTAAATTCTATACGTTAAGCAAACATGGAACTTGGTTAGCCAAATCTACCTCAGCACATCCTAGTAACCCCACAAAAAAACTAGAGTTTAAAAGGCTTTCTTAAAAGTATTCAGAATAAACTGTACATCACAGGCGAACAAGTTGATATAGTGAATTTCACAAGTGTAAAGTGTTAACCTAAAATTCTGTCTCCAATAAAAATATCATTTTGGAATGAAAATTATCAAAAAGAAGAGTACTAAAATATTTATTCCCTGCATAGTTGTACTACAAGACATAAAAGAATTTCTGTAGGTTGAACAGAAATAAATTAGAGTGAAATGTGTATATGTAAGAATAAGTAAAGGACTTGGGTCTGGTGGACCACACCCATAAACCCAGAGCCTCCGGAGGCTGAAGTAGAAGGATCACAAGTTCAAGGCCAATCTGGGCAGCTTCGCAAAACCCAAAGCAACTCACAGAGGCCCTGTCTCAAAAACAAAAATAAAAAGAGCTGGAGATGCAGTTCAATAGTAAAGTATCTCTGAGTTAAAATCCCAAAAACAAAAAACAAAACAAAAGAAAAGGTAAAGGAGTTAGAAATAGTGAATAAAGATTATATTATTTCTCTTATTTTATTTAAAGTACATATAAGATTTTTAAAATACCATAGTTTCATGGGTTATGTAACTAGATTATGTAAAGCTAACAATATATACGACAATCCATGAACCAATCAATAAAATGATTACATAATTAGCTAAAATTCAATAGATGATTAGAAAAAAATTCTAAAATATTATTTCAACAATTAAAGAGGCAGAAAGAGTAACAGAAGAAAACAGAAAGATAACATTATATAAAAATAATAATTAAGTCCCCAAATTGTATTAATATATAACATGCAAATCAAAAGATAGAGATGATCAGAATAGACCTGAAAAGAAAAATAGTGACATAACTATGAATTATTTCTCTTCTTCATTTTTTCTTTTTAACCCTCTTCAATTAAAATACTTATTCATATCAAAAATTCCTTAAAGTGACCACAAAATTCCAGATTTTTCTTGGTATAACTATGCCAAATCGTAAAATATTTACTCCAGAGTTTTAACCAAATGCATAAAATATTATCATCTATGTGCATAAACATTTTCTAGAATAATAAAGTAAGTGTTTTTGTTCTTTCATTTTTGTATTTGTTTTCTTGCCTTGTGCTAGTATCCTTGCACAGTGGACAGAAAGATATGCATATTCACAGTATTAAAACAGAAAAAAGAAATTCAATGTTTGATTGCTACAAGGTTCCATTGAGGAAACTGAAGCTTGATGTAACAAGGAAACTCTGGGAAAAGTGTACTCTTAGTGGAGAGTTATCCCACACAAACCACGTTGAATATATTGACTAAGAGCTAATCCTGAGAGGCATGCATACCCTCACCCAACTGTTCGGCTGTTAAGGCACTACTCCCAAATTCCCAAATAATTCTCTGGGTCTTTTGAAAGTAAAAACAAAGGATTTATTGCCGCCGGGGTTAAGAACACAGAGACCAAGCAGTTCTACAACCCTTGACCCCCTTTGGGGGTAGGAACATGCTCTATAAGGCTTAAAACCACAAAAAAGAGGGGGGAGCAGAAGAATTTATCATAATTACAAGATACATTTCACAAAGTGGAAAAGTACCAGGTTAACAAAAAGTCACATTCTCAGCAATTACATTTTCAGAAGGGCAGAACTCACATTCTCAGAAAAATAATTTTGCATTAGTTCCATTGATCAAGGATATTATGGTCAGGGTGCAAGTGGATAGGAGTAAAAGTTTTAGCTTTCTATGCAGGTGGGCTCATGTGGAAGGGGGCCAATTTCACACAGGGTGAGGTGTCTGAACAAAATGGGGAAGTCTGGGTTAATTTTCAAATCAGCCCATAACACTGCCAGGACCCTTGGGTGTAGACACACACACACACACACACACACACACACGCACACTCCAAAAATGCAGATAAGAGCTACAAATATGGAAGATGTACACTAAGGAATTAAGCATAAGATGATCTGTGTGGGACATGGCATCTTCCTAACCATAAAGTGTGTGTGTGTATATAAATATATGTCAAAAGCAGTGAGTGAATAGTGGTCTTTGAACTCCTCAGAGATGGAGGGAGGTGATTCCTCTCTTGGGAATTTCTCAGTGCAGAGGCACCAAGAATACTGCCCAGTTGTATGGTGACACTGTGTTCAAAGGGAAATTCCATGTTTGCCATGGAGTTTATCAGTTCATGACCTAAGGTTCAAACGCCAGCCACCTGGGGGTGAATTGTGGATGCAAGTTGATGACTCTAATTGGGCTGTTCATACTTTTGACCTCAGTTCTGTTTTAAAGTAACTTTCTCACACTGAATCCCTTTGATATTGATTCCAATCTAATAAACATGCTGAGCAGACTCATGGTCACTGCACTCCATTGGAGTGTGGTGCCCACTGGGTCCCAGCTTCTTCTCTCATTGTGTGTCTGTTCTTTTTTTCTAATTGCCCATAATCCCTCTCCAGCTTCCTGAATTAACCATCATGCAGGTTGAGACATATATATACTTGGTATAACTGATATTGATGGGACAATAAATCCTTGCATTCCTCTAAAGGTTAAAAATATTTTTCATATTTTTAATATTTATTCTGTGTTCAGAATTAATTTAAGAAACAGCTGAAAGTTTCCTTGCCATAATTTATACATCAGGTCTGACAAAAGACTTCAAATAAATGTCACAAATAAACTACAAAGGTGTGTATTGTTAGCCCTGTAATGATTTTACAACTATATACATTTGATTGTATTTTACTCAATAGTGCTCTAAAAGAATAAAAGGTTTTATAGGAGTGAATATTTTACCTACCTTATTTATGGTAAACAGCTTTTAGGGAAAAATAGAAAGAATACTTATAAATAAAAGAAACTCCACTAATAGGGTTACAAATTTTATAAAGGATGATTTGTGATATTTAATTAAGTAGGCTGAGACAAATCTTTTTACAATCATAATGAAATATGTAATATTTTCAGAATAAACTCAAACAGCATCAATGATATCTGGATATATTATTGACATGTATATATCTTTATTTTTAATCAGTCTCTCTACTGACCTATTTCTTATGATTTTACTAAAATGAAAAGGCTTTTAATGGTCTTACAGAGGTCAGATTAGAACTGCCATCTGCTTATATTTCCAATACTTTAATTTATCTTGGTTAATTGAGGTATTAATAGTATTTGAATGAATAGACTTATAAACAAGAATTTTTGATCGCTCCTAATATTATTACATATAATCCGATACTCATCAATATTATTACACATAGTTGCGTTACTTCTATGTGTAGCATGTGTTACAAAAGTGCATGAAGAAAAAGCACATTGGTAAACAGTTTAATACTTCAAGATAATTTCATGTATCTGTTTTACCAGATATTAATAAACTATGATTTTTTAGGCAAAAGTTACTGCCATCTTATCAGTCTACATTGTAGAATTTTCTACATAATTATGTTGAAAAGAGAAAGAAAACAAATATAAGCAGCTCCTCTGGTGTATAATCTGCTGGTAAGGGTGTCATTAGATATGTTTTGACTGAACTAACATCATTATTGAAACAAAATTATATACAAACCATTTTCGTGATGAGTATGTAAACTAGTTTTCTCATTTCAAACCCAATTCACTTAACTTCATGCTCCTAACAATCTAATTATTTTTCTTTTTCTTAAATGTTTCTGATTACTAAATAGAGACAAAAAAAGACTTAACAGAGGATAAATAAATCTTACACAATGAAATTACCTATACAAAAGAATACCTTTAGGCCTTAGACAACACCTTAGTCACAGACTTAGGGATGGGTATAGATATTGTACATACAACAAAAAATGAGCCAGGCGTTACAAATGTGGCCCAAGGGATAAAGTTGTCCAGCTGAGTACCATTGGTTTCAATAATAATTTGCTTGTTGATTTTGACACATAGCTATAATTTTTAATAAAGTAGAGTTAACTGAATGGAATAAAAAACTAATTTTTTTATATGTTAGGAATATCCCAAGATTGTTCATTATAGCTCTTTAATTACTAGGGATATGCTAGCAGTACAAGAGGATAGGTAACATTAAAAATTTAAGTTGTAAGTCAGGCTCAGTGGCACATGCCTATAAATCCCAGTGGCTTGGGAGGCTGAGATAGGAGGATCTTGAGTTCAAAGCCAGCCTCAGCCAAAGTGAGGTGCAAAGCAACTCAATGAGTCTCTGTCTCTAAATTAAAAACAAAAATACAAAATAGGACTGAGGATGTGGCTCTGCCATTTAGTGTCCCCGAGTTCAATCTCTGCTACCCCCCCCAAAAAAAAACTTGCAGAAGAGTTAAAGTTTGATTAGAGACCATAACTAAATTAAATTAAATTAAAAATCAAGCAAAGTGAGTATTCAGAAATATCCCTAATACTTTGAAATGAATTAAAACACAAGTGACAAATAATAGTCTTCTATTTACTTTATTGCTCTGCTATAATCAATATAGAATTTAATATTAAGAAGATATTTTGCTGGCCTTCCCTCAACCTCCTGCTGCTTCTGGATCCCACATGGTCCACACCCCGCAGAGCCTCAGGGCTGGGCTGTGGCTCCCCAACGTGTTTGGAAGCAGGTGCAGCCGTCTTGGATTATCTCCAAAAGGGAAACCACCATCTTTAGGTGGGAGGCTCCCATCCTGGGATGCCTGCTAGAGGCTGAAGGTTCTTTGTCAGGTAACCCTCTTGTATCAGGATACTGAAGCCTGGGAGGTTTGAGTGGTTAATGATTGTTATACTACAGATTTTTTATAATTATTATTGTTTTTTATTTTTTCACTTTTTCTCACTCTATGTACCTTTTATTTACCTATTTCCTTGGAGTCTGTTTCTCCCTTTTCTCATGCTAACAGCCAACATCTTTTGATCCTGCTCTCATTCTTCCTAGGATCTAGTACCTCTATATACTCTTTTCTTAGTCCATTAACAGTTATGTCCTCTACCCCTCCCCACCCTCTTTGTCCACCATTAGAAATTGTAGAGCTCATTGAAAACCTTTGACTATACTGTAGATAATAATTGAACTCATTGTATCTGTTTATTACAATACTGTTAATGTCTTTATAGGGGCTGTCTGGTTTAGGACTGCATATTGTTTGTATTGAGTGCAGCTAATATTGATCTCCCCACCAAAGGAGAGATATTGGAAACCTGCAGGGTCACAATAAGCCTACAGGGGGAAAGTGCAATACCTCAGATCTGCACTGCTAGAGGGGAAGATACAGAGACAACATGAAAAAACAGGGGAAGAAAGTGTCCCTAACAAAACAAGATGCTATTTTATTTCTTTATTTTTTATTTTTTTGTTATTTTCTTTAATTTTTTTTAATTTTTTTTTATTTGCTTATTGATTCATTGAGCACAAATGGAGTATGGCTATTGTTTCTCTGGTTGTACACAAAGTAGAATCACACCATCTGTGCATTCATACATGTACACAGGGCAATGATGTCTGTCACACATTCTGTTATTATTTTTACCCCCCACCCCGACCCCACCCCTCCCTTCCCTCTATGCTTTCTATCCTTCCTCCATTCTTGCCACCCTTTCCCCCTGCATTATGCATCATCATTCATTTATCAGAGAGACCATTTGGCCTTTGGATTTTTGGGATTGGCTGATCTCACTTAGCATAACAGTCTCCAACATCATCCATTTACCTACAAATGCCATAATTTTATTCTTCTTTATGGCTGAATAATATTCCATTGTGTATATATACCACAGTTTCTTTAGCCATTCATCTATTGAAGGGCATTTAGGTTGGTTCCACAATCTAGGTATTGTGAATTGAGCAGCGATGAACATTGATGTGGCTGCATCACTGTAGTAATCTGATTTTAAGTCCTTTGGGTATAGGCCAAGGAGTGGGATAGCAGGGTCAAATGGTGGATCCATTCCAAGTTTTCTAAGGAATCTCCGCACTGCTCTCCAGAGTGGCTGCACCAACTTGCACTCCCACCAGCAATGGATGAGTGTACCCTTTTCCCCACATCCTCGCCAACACCTGTTGTTGCCTGTATTCTTAATAAAAGACATTCTAATTGGGGTAAGATGAAATCTTAAGGTGGTTTTGATTTGCATTTCTCTTATAACGAGTGATGTTGAACATTTTTTCACAAATCTGTTGATTGCTTGTAGATCTTCCTCTGTAAAGTGTCTGTTCATTTCCTTGGCCCATTTATTGATTGGGTTATTAGTGTTCTTGGTGTAAAGATTTTTGAGTACTTTGTAGATTCTGGAGATTAGTGCTCTATCTGAAGTGTGTGTGGCAAAGATTTTCTCCCACTCTGAAGGCTCTCTCTTCACATTGCTGATTGTTTCCTTTGCTGAGAAAAAGCTTTTTAGTTTGACTCTATCCCAATCATTGATTTGTGCTTTTATTTCTTGCGCTTTGGGAGTCATGTTAAGGAAATCTGGTCGTAGGCCAATGTGATGAAGATTTGGACCTATTTTCTCTTCTATTAGGTGCAGAGTCTCTGGTTTAATTTCTAGGTCCTTGATCCACTTTGAGTTGAGTTTTGTACAGGGTGAGAGATATGGGCAAGATGCTATTTTAATAGAATCCAATGATAGCATGGCAGTAGAAACGTCAGAAAAGGAGTTTAGATGATGATCTGTGAAACAAAGGATGAGATAAGAGAGCAAATGCAGGGAATGTATGATCACTCCAATAAACAGTTAAAAGAGCAAATGCAGGAAGCAAAAAAGCATTTCAATAAAGAGAGATTCTGAAAAAAACAAACAGAAATACATGAAATGAAGTAAACAATATACCAAATTAAAAACTCAATAGAAAGTATCACCAACAGAATAGATTATGAGGAAGACAGAATCTCAGATAATGAAGACAAAACATTTCATCTTGAAAAACAAAGTTGACCAAACTGAGAAGATGGTAAGAAATCATTAATGGAACCTCCAAAAATTATGGGATATCATGAAAAGACCAAACTTACCAATTATTGAGAGGGAGGAAAGCACAGAGATACAAACCAAAGGATGGAAAAACATGTTCAATGAACAAATATCAAAAAATTCCGCAAACCTGAAGAATGAAATGGAAAATCAAATACAAGAGGCTTATGGAACACCAAATGCACAAAATTACAGCAGAGCCACACCAAGTCACATTATAATGAAAATGCCTAGCAAACAAAATAAAGATAGTATTTTAAAAGATGTGAGAGAAAAGCGTCAGATTACATATAGGGGGAAACCAATACAGATATCAACATGTATCTCAGCCAAGACTTTAAAAGCAAGAAGGACCTGGAACAATTTACCTCAAGCTCTGAAAGAACGTGGTTGCCAACCAAGACTCTTATACCAAGCAAAGTTAACCTTCAGATTTGATGATGAAATAAAATCTTTCCACGATAAACCAAAGTTAAAAGAAGCTACAAATAGAAAGCCCGCACTACTTCTCAGCAAAATATTCCATGAGGAAGAAGTGAAAAAAAAACAATGCAAGTCAGCAAAGGGCGGAATTACTCTAAAGGAAAAGTCAAACAAAGGAGAAACCACATCAAGTTAAAAAGCAAAAATAAGCCAAAATGACAGGGAATGCAAATTATATCTCAATAATAACCCTGAATGTTAATGGCTTAAACTCATCAATCAAAACACATAGACTGGTAGATTGGATTAAAAAGAAAGACCCAACAATATGCTACTTTCAAGAGACTCATCTCGTAGAAAAAGATATCCACAGACTAAAGGTGAAAGGATGGGGAAAAACATACCATGCCCACGGACTCAGTAAAAAAGCAGGGGTCTGGACCATTTTGCAGCTTCCCTGGCAGAGAGTGACCATCCGCGACTGCCTGAGTCCTTGGAGCTGAGGTCAGGTCTTCCCTGCCACTCTGCAGTGGCTCCTGGAAGGGTCTGGCCTGGAGCGGCTGGAGTTGCCAGCTCTGGCGGGGAGCTTAGGGCCTTTGGCCCCATTTTACATTTCTCACCCCTGGGTGAGAGCAACCACCTGCCACCGCCTGAGCCCCAGCGAGGAGCTCAGGCTTGTCTGGGCTCTCAAGCCCAGTGTCTCTATCACTGAGCACAGTTCTGTGCCCCCACCCCAACTTGGTCTAGTGCCCAGGTTCACACCCTGGCATGGGGTCTAGCACCTTGCTGTATTTGATTGTCTATCAACACCAGGCTGCCTCTGACCAGAAGCATTGATCATTCCCAAACTGGAGGCAGTGGCACAGCACCTTTCTTGGGTCACTGCTTGATCAAGCATTGCTCAAACATCAGGCGAGTTACTGGAAATCTGCAGGGACACTTTAAGTCTTCACAGGGAAATTGCAATCCCTTGGATTCGCACTACTAGAGGGGAAGATACACGAGCAACATGAGAAAACATGAGAAGAAAGTGTCCCAAACAAACCTAGATGATATATCAAGAGAACCCAAAGACAGCATGGTACAAGGCATGACAGAAAGGGAGTTCAGAAGGTTCATAATTAAAATGATCCGAGAAGAGAATGATGTGATGAGAGAGCAAATTCAGGCTATGAATAATCAGCTAATAGAGCAATTGCAGGAAGCAAAAAATCATTTCAATAAAGAGATAGAAGTTCTGAGAAAAAAACAAACAGAAATCCTTGAAGGAAACAAGGAAATGAAGGAAACAATAAACCAAGTTAAAACTCAATAGAAAGCATAATTAACAGAATAGATCACTTGGAAGACAGAACCTCAGACAATGAAGACAAAATATTTAATCTTGAAAACAAGGTCGAACAAACAGAGAAGATGGTTAGGAATCATGAATGCAACCTCCAAGAAATATGGGACATCATGAAAAGACCAAATTTAAGAGTTATTGGGATTGAGGAACGCACAGAGATACAAACCAAGGGTATGAATAATCTATTCAAGGAAATATTATCAGAAAATTTCCCTAATATGATGAATGAGATGGAAAATCAATTACAAGAAGCTTACAACACACCAAATGCACAGAATTACAACAGATCCACACCAAGGCACATTATAATGAAAATGCCTAACATACAAAACAAAGATAGAATTTTAAAGGCTGCGAGAGAAAAGAATCAGATTACCTACGGGGGAAACCGATACGTATATCAGCAGAATTCTCAGCCCAGACCCTAAAAGCAAGAAGGGCCTGGAACAATATATTTCAAGCTCTGAAGGAAAATGGATGCCAACCGAGAATCTAATACCCAGCAAAACTTACCTTCAGATTTGATGATGAAATAAAATCCTTCCATGATAAACAAAAGCTTAAAGAATTCACAAAGAGAAAGCCTGCCCTACAGAACATTCTCAACAAAATATTCAAAGAGGAAAAAACGAAAAATAACAATCTCAGGCATCATGGGGAGGAATTACCCTAAAGAAAGAGTCAATCAAAGGAGAAACAAAGTTAAGCTAAAAACCCTAAAAAAGCTAAAATGACAGGAAATACAAGTCATATCTCAATAATAACCCTGAATGTAAATGGCCTAAACTCATCAATCAAAAGACATAGACTGGCAGACTGGATTAAAAAGAAAGACCCAACAATATGCTGCCTTCAAGAGACTCATCTCATAGAAAAACATGCCTACAGACTAAAGGTGAAACGTTGGGAAAAAACATACCATGCACATGGACTGAGTAAAAAAGCAGGGGTTTCCATCCTCATTTCAGATAAAGCAGACTTCAAACCAAAGATAGTCAGAAGGGATAAAGAAGGACATTTCATATTGCTTAAAGGTAGCATAAATCAGCAAGACATAACAATCATAAATATTTATGCACTGAAGAGTGGTGCATCCATGTACGTTGATCAGACCCTTCTCAACTTCAGGAGCAAAATAGACCAAAACACAATAATACTGGGGGACTTTAACACTCCGCTCTCACCGTTGGACAGATCTTCCAAACAAAAATTGAACAAAGAAACCACAGGACTCAATGACACAATTGCTAATTTGGACTTAACAGACATATATAGAATATTCCATCCATCAAAAAGCAAATACACTTTCTTCTCAGCAGCTCATGGTTCCTTCTCTAAAATAGACCATATGTTATGCCACAAAGCTACTCTTAGCAAATACAAAAACATAGAGATACTACCTTGTATACTACCAGATCATAATGGAATGAAATTAGAGATCAACAATAAAGTTAAAACAGAAACTATTACAAGACCTGCATATTAAATAATATGCTATTGAATGATACATGGATAAGAGAAGACATTAGGGGGGAAATTAAAAGATTCTTAGAGGTCAATGAGAACAAAGATACAACATACCAAAATCTCTGGGATACTATGAAAGCAGTGCTAAGAGGAAAATTCATTGCATGGAGTGCATTTAATAAAATAATGAAGTCAACAAATCAATGACCTCACATTACAGCTCAAAGCCCTAGAAAAAGAGGAACAGATCATCACCAAAAGTAGTAGAAGACAGGAAATAATCAAAATCAGAGCTGAAATCAATGAAATTGAAACAAAAGAAACAATTCAAAAAATTGACAAAACAAAAAGTTGGTTCTTTGAAAAAATAAACAAAATTGATAAACCCTTAGCCATGCTAACGAAGAGAAGGAGAGAGAAACTCCAAATTACTAAAATTCATGATGGAAATGGAAATATTACAACAGACACAATTGAAATACAAAACATAATAAGAAGTTACTTTGAAAATTTATACTCCAACAAAATAGAAAACCTAGAAGATATCAACAGGTTCCTAGAGGCATATGAGCCAGCCAAACTGAATCCCAAGGAGATACACAACTGAAATAGATCAATTTCAAAGCAATGAAATAGAAGAAGTCATCAAAAGCCTACCAACAAAGAAAAGTCCAGGACCGGATGGATTCACAGCCAAGTTCTACAAGACCTTCAAAGCAGAGCTCATTCCAATACTCCTCAAAATATTTCATGAAATAGAGGAGGAAGGAACCCTTCCAAACTCATTCTATGAAGCTAATGTCACCCTGATACCAAAACCAGAGAAGGACACATCAAGGAAAGAAAATTTCAGACCCATATCTCTAATGAACAT
>JAJEJO010000874.1:1091500-1110957 GCA_020662805.1 Glaucomys volans
GGTTCAACATCCGGAAATCAATCAATGTAATTCACCACATCAACAGATTAAAGTCAAGAACCACATGATTATTTCAATAGATGCAGAGAAAGCATTTGATAAAATACAGCACCCCTTCATGCTCAAAACACTAGAAAAAATAGGGATAGTGGGGACATTCCTTAACATTGTAAAGGCTATCTATGCTAAGCCCACAGCTAACATCATTCTAAATGGAGAAAAATTGAAAGCATTCCCCCTGAGAACTGGAACAAGGCAGGGATGCCTTCTTTTGCCACTACTATTCAACATTGTTCTTGAAACTCTAGCCAGAGCAATTAGACAGACCAAAGAAATTAGAGGAATAAGAATAGGAAAAGAAGAGCTCAAACTATCCCTATTCGCTGATGACATGATTCGCTATTTAGAAGACCCTAAGAATTCCACCAGAAAACTTCTGGAACTCATAAATGAATTCAGTAAACTAGAAGGATATAAAATTAATGCTCATAAATCTAATGCATTCTTATTCGTAAGTGATGCATCCTCTGAGAGAGAAATTAGGAAAACTACCACATTCACAATAACCTCAAATAAAATAAAATACTTGGGAATCAATCTAACAAAAGAAGTGAAAGACCTTTACACAAAGAACTACAAAACACTAAAGAAAGAAGTTAAAGAGCATCTGAGAAGATGGAAAGATCTCCCATGTTCTTGGATAGGCAGAATTAATATTGTCAAAATGGCCATACTTCCAAAAGTGCCATAGAAATTCAATGCAATTCCAATTAAAATCCCAATGACAGACCTCATAGAAATAGAGCAAGCAATCATGAAATTCATTTGGAGGAATAAGAGACCCAGAATATCTAAAGCAATCCTTAGCAAGAAGAGTGAAGCAGGGGGTATCACAATACCAGACCTTCAACTATACTACAGAGCAATAGTAACAAAAACAGCATGGTATTGGTACCAAAATAGGCAGGTAGATCAATGGTACAGAATAGAGGACACAGAGACAAACCCACATAAATACAGGTGTCTCATACTTGACAAAGGAGCCAAAAACATACAATGGAGAAAAGACAGCCTCTTCAACAAATGGTGGTGGGAAAACTGGAAATCCATATGCAGCAAAATGAAACTAAACCAATATATCTCACCCTGTATAAAACTCAACTCAAAGTGGATCAAGGACCTAGAAATTAGACCAGAGACTCTGCACCTAATAGAAGAGAAAATAGGTCCAAATCTTCATTCATCACGTTGGCCTAGGACCAGATTTCCTTAACATGACTCCCAAAGCACAAGAAATAAAAGCACGAATCAATCATTGGGATAGAGTCAAACTAAAAAGCTTTTTCTCAGCAAAGGAAATAATCAGCAATGTGAAGAGAGAGCCTTCAGAGTGGGAGAAAATCTTTGCTACACACACTTCAGATAGAGCACTGATCTCCAGAATCTACCAAGTACTCAAAAATCTTTACACCAAGAACATTAATAACCCAATCAATAAATGGGCCAAGGAAATGAACAGACACTTTACAGAGGAAGATCTACAAGCAATCAACAGATTTGTGAAAAAATGTTCAACATCCCTCATTATAAGAGAAATGCAAATCAAAACCACCTTAAGATTTCATCTTACCCCAATTAGAATGTCTATTATTAAGAACACAGGCAACAACAGGTGTTGGCGAGGATGTGGGGAAAAGGGTACACTCATCCATTGCTGGTGGGAGTGCAAGTTGGTGCAGCCACTCTGGAGAGCAGTGTGGAGATTCCTTAGAAACTTGGAATGGATCCACCATTTGACCCAGGCATCCCACTCCTTGGCCTATACCCAAAGGACTTAAAATCAGATTACTACAGTGATGCAGCCACATCAATGTTCATAGCTGCTCAATTCACAATACCTAGATTGTGGAACCAACCTAGATGCCCTTCAGTAGATGAATGGCTAAAGAAACTGTGGTATATATACACAATGGAATATTATTCAGCCATAAAGAAGAATAAAATTATGGTATTTGTAGGTAAATGGATGATGTTGGAGACTGTTATGCTAAGTGAGATCAGCCAATCCCAAAAATCCAAAGGCCAAATGGTCTCTCTGAAAAATGAATGAGGATGCATAATGCTGCGAGGGGGGGAAGAGTGGCAAGAATGGAGGAAGGATAGATAGCATAGAGGGAAGGGAGGGGTGGTGTCGGGTGGGGGGGTTAAAATAATAACAGAATGTGTGACAGACATCATTGCCCTGTGTACATGTATGAATGCACAGATGGTGTGACTCTAATTTGTGTACAACCAGGGAAACATTAGCTGTACTCCATTTGTGTTCAATGAATCAATAAGTAAATAAAAAAAAAAATTTAAAAAAAACAGGGGTCTCCATCCTCATATCACAAAAAGCGGATTTCAAGCCTAAGTTAGTCAGAAGGGATAAAGTAGGACATTTCATCCTGCTTAAGGGAAACATAAACCAGCAAGACATAATAATTTTAAATATTTATGCCCCAAACAATGGAACATTAATGTATGTCAAACAAATCCTTCTCAATTCCAGGGAAACAATTGACCACAACACAATAATGCTTAATGACTTCAACATACCACCCTCACCACTGGATAGATCCTTCAGACAAAAACTGAACAAAGAAACTATAGAATTAAATAATATAATCAATAATTTAGACTTAACAGACATATATAGAGTATTTCATCCATCATGGAGCAAATATACTTTCTTCTCAGCAGCTCATGGATCCTTCTCTAAAATAGACCATATGCTATGCCACAAAGCAGCCATTAGTAAATACAAGAAAACTAGATGTACTGCCTTGTCTTCTATCAGATCACAATGAAATGCAATTAGAAATCAATGATAAAATACAAAACAGAAACTCCTCCAATACCTGGAGACTAAATAATATGTTTTTGAATGATGAAATGATAGCAGAAGACATCAAGGAGCAAATAAAAAGTTTCTTATTGGTAAACAAGAACAATGATGCACATATCAAAATATCTGGGACACTCTGAAAGCAGTCCTAAGAGGAAAGTTCATGCATTGAGATCATACATTAAAAGAATAAAAAGTCAACAACTAAATGACCTAACATTCCATCTCAAAGCCATAGAAAAATAAGAACAGATCAACATCAAAAGTAGTAGAAGACAGGAAATAATAAATCAGAGATGAAATCAATGAAATTGAAACAAAAGAAACAATTGAAAAAATTGGCAAAACAAAAAGTTGGTTCTTTGAAAAAGTAAACAACATTGATAAACACTTTACCACACTAACAAAGAAGAGAGAGAAAAACTCAAATTACTAGAATTCATGATGAAAAAGGAAAGATCATAGCAGATACCACTGGAATACATAACATAATTAGAAGCTACTTTGAAATTCTAAACTCCAACAAAGTAGAAAATATCAAAGACACTGACAAATTTTTAGACATATGATGCTCCCAAACTGATTCAGGAGGACATACAAAATTTAAACAGATAAATTTCAAGCAATGAAATAGAAGAAACCATCAAAAACCTCCCACCCAAGGAAAGTCCAGGACCAGACTGCTTAGCCCAAGTTCTACCAGAGTTCTACAAGACCTTTAAATAAGAACTCATACCAATACTTTTGAAAATATTCCAGGAAATAGAAAAGGAGGAAACCCTTCCAAACTCATTCTATGGAGCTAGTATCACTCTGATACCAAAACCAGACAAAGATGCATCAAGGAAAGAAAATATCCTTTTAAACCAATATCCATGCTGAACATAGGTGCAAAAATCATTAACAAAATTCTGGCAAATTGCATACAAAACATATTAAAAAGATAGTGCCCCATGATCAAGTGGGGTTTATCCCAGGGATGCAAGGTTGGTTCAACATCCAGAAATCAATAAATATAATTCATCACATCAATAGATTTAAAGTTAAGAATCATATGATTATTTCATAGATGCTAAGAAAGTGTTTGATAAAATACAGCACCCCTTTATGCTTAAAACACTAGAAAAAAATAGGGATAGTAGGAGAAAATCTCAGCATTGTAAAGGCTATCTATTCTAAGCCCATGGCCAACATCATTCTAAATGAAGAAAAATTGAAAATTCCCTCTAAAAACTGGAACAAGGAAGGAAAGCCCTCTTTCACCACTTCTGTTCAACATTGTCCTTGAAACACCAGCCACAGCAATCAGACAGACCAAAGAAATTAAAGGCATACAAGTAGGAAAAGAAGAACTCAAACTATCACTATTTTCTGATGACATGATTCTATATTTAGAGGATCCTAAAAACTCCAGCAGAAAACTTCTAGAACTAATAAATGAATTCGACAAAGTTGCAGGATATAAAATCAATCTGCATCAGTCTAATGCATTTTTATTCATAAGTGATGAATCTTCTGAAAGAGAAATTAGGAAAGCCACCCCATTCACAAGCCTCAAAAAAATAAAAAAACTAAAAATCTTGGAAATTAATCTAACAAAAGAGATGAAAGGCCTCTATAATGAAAACCACAGGACACTAAAGAAAGAAATTTATGAAAACCTTAGAAGATGGAAAGATCTCCCATGTTCTTGGATAGGCAGAATTAATATTGTCAAATGGCCATACTACCAAAGGCACTATACAGATTCAATGCAATTCCAATTAATATCCTATTCACATTCCTCATAGAAATAGAGAAAGCAATCATGAACTTTATCTAGAAGAACAAGAGACCTTGAATAGCCAAAGCAATCCTGAGCAGAAAGACTGAAATAGGAGGCATCACAATACCAGAACATTAAACAGTACTACAGAGCAATAGTAACAAAAACGGCATAGTATTGGCACCAAAATAGGTAGGCCAATGGTACAGAATAGAAAACACAGAGAAAAATCTACATAAAACAGTTACCTCATACTAGACATAGGAGCCAAAAACAAAATGGAGAAAAGATAGCCTGTTCAACAAATGGTGCTTGGAAAACTGGAACTCCATATGTAGTAAAATGAAAATAAACCTCTATCTCTCACCCTGCACAAATCTCAACTCAAAATGAATCAAGTACCTAGGAATTAGAACAGAGACCCTGCACCAAATGGAAGAAAAAGTAGGCCCGAATCTTCTTCATGTTGGCTTAGGACCAGACTTCCTTAACGAGACTCCTAAAGCACAAGAAGTGAAAACAAGGATCAATAAATGGGATGGATTCAAACTGAAAAGCTTTTTCTCAGCAAAAGATACCATTAATAATGTGAAAAGAGAGCCTACAGAGTGCGAGAAAATCTTTTCCATGCACACTTCAGGTAGAGCACTGATCTCCAAAATTTATAAAGATCTTACAAAATTTTACACCAAAAATACAAAGAACCAAATCAATAAAGGGGTTAAGGAACTGGGCAGACACTACACAGAAGAAGATATGCAGGCAATCAACAAATCTATGAAAAAGTGCTCAACATCTCTAGTAATTAGAGAAAAGCACAATAAAATCACCCTAAGATTTCATTGTACTCCATTTTGAATGGCTACTATCAAGAACACAGCAATAATAGGTTTTGGTATGGATGTGGGGAAAAAGGCACACTTTTACATTGTTGGTGGAGTTGCAAATTGGTGCAGTCACTATAGACAACAGTATGGAGACTCCTCAGAAAACTTGGAATGGACCTACCTTTTGACCCAGTTATCCTACTCCTCAGTTTATTCCCAAGGGACTTAAAATCAGCATACTACAGTGACACAGCCACATCAATGTTTATAACTGCTTAATTCACAATAGCTAGATTGTGGAACCAACCTAGATGCCCTTCAATAGATGAATGGATAAGGAAACTGTGGTATATATACATAATGGAATATTATTCAGCCATAAAGAAGAATAAAATTATGGCATTTGCTGGTAAATAGATGGAGTTGGAAAATATCATACTAAGTGAAATAAGCCAATCCTTATAAACCAAAGGTCAAATGTTTTCCCTGATAAGTGGATGATGATACATAATGGGGGGAGGAAGAAGGGGTGGGTAAGAGTAGAATTGAGAAACTTTGGACTAAGTAGAGGGAAATGAGAGGGGTTGCGGGTATGAAAGATGGTGGAATGAAATAGTCATCATTACCCTATGCACATGTATGATTACAGGAATGGTGTGAATCTACATCATGTACAACCCTACAAACCAAAGTTGTGCCCCATTTGTGTACAATGAATGAAAATGTAGTCTGTAAAAATAAAAAATAAGAAAAACTTTTAAAAAAGAAGATATTAAGTAAATACTTTTGTCATGAATTAAAATGGCAGCAGAATTCCTCTCATCTGTAGAAATGTGTTCTTAGATTGCTAGTGGATGCCTGAGATTGTGAATAATACCAAACCTTTTACATTAATGCCTTTTCTATCTTAACTAAGTATTTATCATGTCTTCTGATTGTAAATTTCTGCATTTTAAGGTACATGAGCAAAACTAATACAATTGTCTTTTTCCTTCTTCACAATTCCTTGGATAGATTTGTTCTTACCACAGATTTTAGTGACATCAACATAAAATTTTTAATAAGTCAAGAACCTTTTCACTTTAAGGAAACACTGGGCGACTTCTCTTTGGCATATCCAAATAGCCAGCAACCCCACTTTTGTGCTTTAGGGCCAATATTGGGTTAATATGAGGATTATCTGAGCCCAACCACAGAAGTATGGTAATTCTGATGGCTACTAACTGACTCAAGGGCCAATAGTAAAGTAAGTAATACATCATCCTGAATTCATACCCTGGGGTGCACAGAGCAAGACAGCATGAGGTATCATCATGCTACTTAGAAGAGAGCATGATTCAAAATGTATGAATCATTTCTGAGATTTTCCATCTAATACTTTCAGACCATAATTGACCGTGGATAACTGAAACCTTAGAAAGCAAAAATGCAGGTAAGTGGAGAGTGCTGTATGATGAATGGCTAAAAACTCAGAGATTTTATAGACATCTTTGAATACAAAAATACACTCTGAGTTTTCATGCTGAGGACATACTTTTAGGCAACTGGGGACTCTGATGAATTAGCTCTGGACCCTCCCCTTATAAACTTGATACTAGCAACAAGCTAAATAAATATATCTCTTTATTATACATTTGTTATATTTTAGTCATGAGAAGACATCAGAAAATTAAAATATGTGAGACTAGCATCCATCATAATTAATACTGCTAACTAGAGTGAATGAAGGTATGAACATTATTACATCTCTAATGAAAAATGATTTTAAACACAATGAGTAAGCTTATGATATATGTCATCAGCTAATGTCATCTACGATTTCCCTAATTAAAGTAGATAGTTTTTGGTCCCAGAGATTAAAAAGGAAACATGATTTTGAAAATACATGAAGTTCATTGAAATTCTCTCAACTTTTAACTCACAGAATAGAAAATTAATTGACTTTGTGGCAGAATTTTAAACCTTTTCATTGAGCCAATAAAAAAAAATGCTTTACACTGAAAAACACCTATTCTTCTGTATGAAAAGACTACCAATGTGAACAATTTGCAAAAGACTAGAAACAAAGCAAAAATCACAACACTGCATATAAAAAAGTCTCTAATGTAACTGAATTCATATTGCTATTTATGCCTATCCACTTCAATATTATGTTAATTTTCTATTGCTGCCATAACAAATAATCATGCTCTGGAATGTTTAGAACAATGCAAAATTATTATCTCACCATTCTGAGTGTTTCCATGCTTGTCACAGAAGGTTGATGAGTTTGGTTGATTATGCTACTCTGAGATTTGAAATACATAAACCAAGATTCCTGGCCACCTGGGGGAAAAATCTGCTTATTCTGGTAGTAGCAGGATTGAGAGTCAGAGAGTGGAAGGAATGAGATTTCTGCATCCTTGCTAGTTTTGGCTAGGGGTTTTCATTTCTGAAGACCTCCTACTTTCCCTGGTTCATGATCCCCTCAGTCTTCTTAGCCTGGAACAGCAGGTTAAATTTCTCTCCTGCATTTCTCTGATTTGCCCTTCTATCTCCCCTCTCTGTCTTTTTTCTTGGTCGTGTGTCTCTGACTTTAGTGGGAGAAAGTCCTCTCATATTAAAGACTGTTTTGATTAGATTGGACCCACTGGAAAAACAATAGAGTCTGATATATTTTAAGGTGAATAACTTCATTGCCATATGTCATGACATATCTACAGGTCCCAGGGCTAGGACATCTCCATAGGGTGGAGGTGTCTACACATACATATATGTTTAAGGGGAATGTCTATTTTTGTAATGTTTATTATTTTGTAATTTTGCTAAAAGCTGTCTGCACTTAATCCATCAAGGAATTTTGTTTTAAAGTACTATTAAATATGTTACATTAAAAACAAAAAACAAAACAAAACAAAACGAAAAAACAGAAGTACCAGAAGGGTTTATCACTACTTTTGTCTTCATTATGTTAGACCAGCTTCTGGTTCATTCTATGAGCTTCATTGTCCATCAGTTCTTACACACATATTTTCACCAGCACATATTTTATCCTTCTCTTTATATCACACATAAATCATTTCTAAAGTGATAGTGCATTTATAAATCCAACAGA
The DNA here is from genome assembly GCA_020662805.1 of Glaucomys volans. Classification (NCBI taxonomy): domain Eukaryota; kingdom Metazoa; phylum Chordata; class Mammalia; order Rodentia; family Sciuridae; genus Glaucomys; species Glaucomys volans. The sequence goes on from JAJEJO010000874.1 coordinate 1,100,074, forward strand.
TTGTCTGATACAGAATAATTGCTCAAAAAATGTGTTTCTTCCTTCATGCTCATTAACTTATTTGATGTCCTTTCTGCCTCTCTTCCTGAATAGCCAATAAAATCACGTGGAAGCTTTATTTCCTTAGCTAAAACTTATGAAATAATTCCACTTGACGTTAATGCTTCTCTTCCCTGAAATAGTACATCATTCATTAATTATCTCACATATTGATTGAATATATTATAACTTCTACTATTTAATAATGTTTCTATGCATGTTACTGTTATTGTGACAGCATTGATGGAAAGTGGACATTCATAATAAAATTTAAAACTGCACCCCACTATCCTATACCGAACAAGGACCAGTATGATACAGTCACTATTCAATAAAACTGTGGACTGAAGTCAATTTTTACTTCCAATGGAAAGATAGTACAGGGGTTAGGGAAACAGATGAGAGAAAAGGGAGAGGTTCTTGTACAACATGGGTGATGTGGGATTATCTGATTTACATTGAGAACTATCAAGGTAAGAAAAATGACAAGGGAGTTAGCAGTTCTTTCTCTTTTCCCCACATGAGCAACTATTTCTATAAGAAAACTTTAACCACAGAAGGTAATGCAGGTTCATAATGCCTCATCTGAAATTTCAAACCTAAAAGTTTTGAAAATCAGCTTTGCTAAAGTTCACATGACAATAATGCCTACTCTGAAATAATTCAGCAAAAAAAGAAAATGATGTGAACTTACTTATTTATAGTCTGTTCGTGCTGCTTGGTGTGTTTAAACATTTTTGGCAAGTGTTTTAATGTGGTTGTTGCAGGTTGTGCTAAAAAATCTGTTAGGGGTATTATATGTACATTCAGTACTATTCTAAAGTCTAAGAAAAAAGAAAAAGGTCTGAGTTCTAAAACATTTAACTAAAAAGTTATGGGTTTAGAAATGGTGAAATAGCACCTCTGTAAGGCAACTCATGGATGTTAGCACAAAGTAATGAATAAATAACTTTTTCAAAGTGAATTATAAATTTGAAAAAAATCAATGTAAAATATGCAAAAGTTGGAATTTTGAAATTATATTTGTTATAAATTATTTTCTTAAATTTTAAGGAAAAATCCATTATTGGAGAAAGCTAGAGAATTTTTCAATAAGAACAGATTTATATAGCTGAAATTACCTAAACCATTATTGAACAGTTATTGGACCCCTGTATTTTCTGGACAAATTATTCTCCTCAACACCATAATGGAGATTGCCTTATGTACATATTTCAAGAATGAGTCCTGTCTGTATTTCAAGAATGAGTATAAGAATTAAATAAAATGCCACGTAAACTCTAAATCATTACATTTTCTGTTTATATTATTCAATTATCAACTATGTAATGGTATTTGTATATTTCCTCCTATTAGGCTCTGCTACTTCAGTGGACTATATAAGACTCATGGCAGTTAATTTGATGAAAAAACATGATAGTTAAATAGTATAGCTAGAAAACATATGACTGTAAAAGCTTATGCAAAATATAATTCTACTGTGAAAAATAATTAGCTTCCATTTTTATCATTTTATGTAATGATATGTCCTCATTTTTTTTCGCAACTATGTTCTGAAATTCTGAAAGGGTCCAGTCACCACTGGAGAATGTGACAACTAGAGAAAATATATTCCTGCCTCTGGAAGATCATTCATCTTTGTAGAATGAGCTCCTTATTGCAAGAACCCAGAATACTGTAGAATACTGCCCCTGTACTGCCTTCACTAGAGATATAGTACAACAAAAATTATTCTACTTAAAAATTATAACAATGTATGCACACCTTTCATGTCAGGATTCTGAGTTAGCAAATGGGAAAAGTGAAAGACAAATTATGTTATTTGTCTATCCACAGAAAGTATTTTTTGATTACCAAATGTAATCTCTACATCAATGTCACTATAAGGTGGGAAAAATAATCTACTGAAAAATGAAAAATTCAAAAGCATGAACATAAAAGGATTCCTTTTAAATGTATGGAATTAGGAAGGAAAAAATTTATTATGAAAAAATGATTTTTTTTTTCACACAACTAAAGTAGAATTTTCTTTTGGAATTTGTTGAAAGACATATTTTTTTTAAATAATAATGAAAACTAAAACTTTTCAGCAGCTTGCTTTGTCTCAATCATCAAATTTGTGAATAAGGTGAAATAAAAATGTATTGATGTGGACCAAAATGAAAATATCCCAAAGTAAGAAGCAGTTTGGCAGTTTCTTAGAATGTTAAAAATGCCTCTGTCAGCAAATCCACTCCTAGGTGTATGTTATGGTTTTGATATGAGGTGTTCCTTAAATGACCATGTGTGAGATAATTTTCATAGGTGAAATGATTAGATTATGATGGATATGACCTAATCAGTGGATTAATTCATTGTTATGGATTAACTGGATGGTAACTATAGGCAGGTAGAGTATAACTGGCGGAAGTAGGTCACTGGGGGTACGCCTTTGTGATTTATATTTTGTCCTGGGTGAGCAAAACTCCCTCTCTGCTAGTTGCCATGTCCCAAATGGGCTTCCCTCTACCATGTCCTCCAGCATGATGATTGTTCTGCCTCACCTTGGACCCAGAGACTTCTTTTATGTAGGTGTTGAGGTGACCTGAAGAAACTGAAATCAAGAGAGTTTGCTTTCTACCTAAAGATAATTCTGTTTTATTCAGATCTTCTACTGCTAGAAAACGAATGTTGGGATTTTTTTTTTTTTTTTAAGGCAAGGACCATGGTAATCATTTTTAGTATTCAATCTTTACAACAACCCAGACTTCTCAATAAGAATTGGTGCCACTAATAATAAAGTTGAAAGAAATTACTAACTTTCCTGATTACAAAAAGCCAGTCTCCATTATAAGAGATTCACTTTACTAACTCCTTTAAATTTTACAATTATACATGAGGTAGGTACTATTACTACTCTTACTTTATATTGAAGGAACTGAGAGAAAGAGTCTGTATGCTGTGTAAGGCATGTGGCTAGCAGTGAAGAAGATGTACTGAAACTGGGACCATTTGGCCATGGAATCTGTACTCTTCACCCTACACTGTATAGCAGGCCGTCCACAGTTTGCACAGAACCATGCTGGCGATCCCTCTGCATGTCAGAACTACCGGAGGCACCAATCTGAGGCTCTATTAGTACTATATTCTGCAAAATAAAGACTGCCTATATTGCTGAAGGAAACTTTAAAGAAGATTAACAATTTCAATTCAACTCCATGCTGTTAGTCATCTATTACATTTATTATCTTACTGTATATTATTCTGGAAAGTATTTCATTACAATAAATGTCTTGGTATTTCCATTTCTTGACACATATATGGGTACATATTTATTACCCATGAAAATGAACTAGACATCTTTAAAATGACCTTACTTTTTTCATAATTTATAATTAAAACATTCCTTTGAAGATTAACCAATTTTTAAAGTTTTTATAATAACATTTACATGAATTATACATAGTAGGACAATGTCATCTATATTTTAAAAGATAGGGATTTTGAAAGACCCCCTTGAAAGAAAAATAATTCCACACCAGAGCATTTTATTCTGGTCAGATATTAAAATGAGCCATCTAAGTGCAGATAGAGGTCAGGCATATTTTCTTTTGATTCATTGAGAGGCTGAAACTAGGTATTATTAAAAACAGACAAGAGAACATGTTTTAACTACCTCATTTATATCAGGAAAGATCCCTACAAACAAAGACAATGGGATTTATAAAGACTAAAGGATAATTTTAAGACCTATTGTTAGTAGGTGGCAGTGATGAGATTTGAATCCAGATCTGTCATCAAAGCTAATTCTCCCTCTAGCAGATCAAGCTGCCTTATCCAGGCCATGGGATTTAGCTTGTTTGTTGATCATTCTTTTCTAAATGTACTTTGCTAAGTTTGGCTAAATCTATTGCATTTATCTCCCGTCTTTGCTGGCTGTTTCATTCGGAAGGTATATTTTAGAAACTAATTGGGCAGAAGTTAACAAGATGCTACTTACTTTACCCTCCAAGTACTGGGATGAAGAAAAGATTGTTTTTTCCATTTGGTTATGAAATCTCTTCATTCTTCTACACTATTCCCAAGGACTTCTATCTCTGCCATCATATATTAAGCTCACCAAAGCAATATGAAATGCAAATTAGAATATTTGCTATCAACCAAGATACATTTTTAGATCAGATTGAAGAGTTTATAACATTTATTTGATGGTATCTGTGCAATTTATTTATCAAGTATTTGTTGAGCACCTACAATAAACCAGGAAGAGAACAGACAACACAACTGTCCCCATGAAACTCCGGTTCCATTGTGGAGAAATCATTTAATTTTCAAGTCAACCAGTAGATTAACAGGACATCAGAGTTGGAAGTGCTGTGTAGAACATATCAAGATTATGGAAAACAAGAGTGAAGGGCTTGGGAGACTTGTTCAGATATTTATTAAGAGTTTTCAGGAAAGGCCTCCATAATTAACGAACAATTGAGCAGGTGCATGAAGGATTTAAGAGGAATGAACTGGAATTCTAAAGGTCTAGAAGCAGAATAAAGCAAGGTGTGGTCAAGGAACAGCCAGGGACCAGAGTATAAAGAGCAGGGGAGTGACCAGGGAATGACATAGGACTGCGGCCAGAATGGGGCCAGGCCGTGATGCATCAGACTTTGTCTTTCCTCCTATTCTCAAAGGCTTGGGGTGATCTGACTCACAATGTAGAAGGCTGCTATGTGGAAGAGAGGGGTGTGGAAAAGACAGACAAACTTTTGAGTAGTTACTGTAGTCATTTGGGCAAGGGATATTTTTAGTTTGACTCAGTGACTGCAGAGGAGGTGGAGGAGATCAGTGGATCAATTTTGGATATTTTAAATTGTTGGACCATACTAGTCATCCAACAGGAAACAGGCTGGGTTATTTCAGTCTGGGCTTCAGAGGAGAGAGATGTTTAAAAATTTATGGTAGGAAACTAAATGAGTTTCCCTGCAGAGAAAAAGGAGACAGTTGGGGGAAAAATGCAGAGATGATACACAGGAAGGTGAAGACAGAGACAAGGACCTCAGAATTCAGGACATAGAGAGATTCAGGAATGGAAATAGAATGAGCATCTGGGGGTGGTGAAGTAAGGAAGAACTTTGCCTCAGGAAGGAAGAGCTTTGAGGAGGGACTGAGACACTATCTCAGAGTCTCCGAGGAGGTCAAGTCAGAACTGAAAACTGATGGCTGAGTTTAGCAACTCTCAGGTCACAGAGGCCTTGGAAAGAATTACAGGGAAGTATCTGGAAGAAAAGTGTGATGGCAGTTAGTTCAGGACTGAATAAGAGACAAGGAATTGAATAACTTTCAAGTTTTCCTGACTGTGGAGGCAGAGAAACAGGGCCATCATTGGAGGCAAGGCTGTGGGGTCAAGATAATTGTTATTTAGAAATTTTCTCTGTTTGAAGATGGAAGAAAGTACATGTTTGAATGCTAAAGAGAACAGCAAATGGATGATTCAGGAGGGAGAAGGGAGTATGGCTGGAGTGTCCTTGAGGACTTGAAAGGAGGACCTATGAGCTGGGGAGGGCACGCTTAGGTGGCAGGGTCATGGTGACAGGAGGGCTGGCAGAACCAGAGGGCACAGGCTGAAGGGATGTTTGCTGAGCACATGTGAATACTGCCTTTCATCATTTCTATTTCCTCCCTGAAACTGAAAAAGATCACTGAGAAAGCAGAGGAAGTTGTTAAAGGTTTGAGGAGAAAAGTGAAAAATAGGATTGCTAGGCAGGTGAAGCCTGTGATAATTACAAAAAATATAATTTTGTTATTTTATTTTTTATTTTTTTAGCTAGAGGTAGAGAGAGAAGAGAAAAAAATATTTCTACCCAAGGTTGTTTGATTCCTATACCATTGTTTTAATAAGTCTTTATTCACTCTTTTAAAAATTTAGGGTAAATAAGCACATTTTAGTTAGGATGTTTATTTTTCCTAAATATCTGAAAAGAATCATGAGCACCATACACTTATTTAATTTTTATTTCTAACTCTTTATTGATAGTACATACATTTGAGTGAGTAAAATTCTAGGGAATTCTAATCTCTAAACACTGATCCAAATTCCAAGTCCTCCTTGAATGAACCTTTTCTCTACAAAAAGGTGTGTGCTGTGAAAGATTCCTTCCACTTAACATTTGTGGATATATACCATTTGTTTCTTGGGGAAAGCTATCTATCTTCCCCTTCCTTTAGCATAAAGATTAGATGACACTACTATCTCCTAACTGGTTTGTGTACCATTTTACTGTCACAAAATCATCGAAAGGTTGACAGTCTCAACTAATGAAACCGTAGAATATTGGAACTGGAAAGCATCTTGGAAATCATTGAGCATAATCCATTTGATTCATAATTGATAAAACTGAAATCCAGAGTTAAGAAATTTGCCACAAATCTTAAACGTGCCGATGGACTTAAGTGAAGATTGCTTTACAATTAACCTGGTGCCCCTTCCTCTTATCACTATCTTTTACATCTTTAATATCTTTTTCAAGTCTTTAATTTACCTCTTTAATTGCATGACAAATTATTATTAAGCAATTATATAATGATTCATGTTATTTGATTATAAAATTGTTTGCATATTAATTAAGCAACAAATACATGCCCGGTAGAGTACTTTGTTCTGTGGATGTTACCACGTGTACTGAGTCTAATGTCGTTTTTATGGATTTATGTGGAAAGGCTCTTTATAAATGCAATGAAGGTAAGGATCAAGAGAATTTCATACTGGATTAGAGAGAGCCCTGCATCCATTGCTTATATCCTTATAAGTCCCCCAAAGGGATTATACGATGATGGAGGAAGAGTGGGGGATGAATCTAAACTCCAAGGAATAACAGCAATTAGGGGAAAATGGAAGAGGGTAGGATGGTTTCCACCTTTGAGCTTCTAGAAGGAACCAACTTTCCTAATATCTGCATTTTCAAGCCTCGTGAACTATGAGAGAATAAATTTCTGTTGCCTTAAGTCAACCCAGTTGTGGTAATGTGTTATTGCAGCCCTAGAAAACTCATACAGTATAGAAGAAAATATCAAAGTCCATGACATATTAAAGCAGCAAAATAGAGGAACCAGAAAAACAAAGAAAAAACAGTCCATCAGTTTATGGTCATTAGTGACCATTGCCATAAAGCCTTCCCATTTGGTTGATAACTATGTCCCTTCTTCTTGTAGTTGAGCTGGAAAACTGAGGTCATCTTTATCATTTATAACACCACTGCAGGCAACATTACAAAGGCCATATGACAGTGCTCCAGAAATTGTCATATATTTTTCCATGCCAGTACATAAGAGTATTCTTTCTGTCATGTTTATTGAATGTAGCTTGGAAAAGGGTCACATAACAAGAATGTAAGAGTGATTATTTAATAACCAGTTCGTCTGCACCGATATCTGTGCTAAAGAGCCTTTCATATTTTTGCTCATTTAATTAAAAAGCATTAGCATATTCATTTTGTATTGCTATGTAAAAATCACCACAAACTTAGTGGCTTAGAGCAACTCACATTTACTGTCTTGCAGTATCCTTGGTCAGGGGTCTGGACATGGTTTAGCTGGGTCCTTTAATACCTGTGCCAGGTATTAAAAGCTGCACTGTGGATGTCAGCAGAACTCGTCTCAACTCATTGTGGTTGTTGACAACTGGAAGTTTCTTTAAGGTTGTAGAACTGACATCTCTCCTTTCTACTGTTTTGTTCTTTGGTTTCTGGTTGTGGGCTGAGGCAGCTTTCAGCAACCAGAGCTACTGACCATGTGGTCGTCCCCTGGCTCAGTTCACCACACGGACATTTGCCTTCCTGCCTGCAGGAGACTTTACTTCAGTTCTGTGGGAACTGTCTCCTGGAAGGAGGCCTATGTGGCATTCAGTCGTGAGACAGATACACCAGTGTTATACACAATAAAGACAGAAGCAGCTTCCTTTGTGACAAGTGCTCCTTCTCCCCCAAATAAAGCTGTGCTTCTCAGATCTTCAGTGTGCAGACTGAGTCCTTTCACCATGGTTGCTAGCATCAGCTGTGGGTCCCCTCTGTTGTTGCAGCCCCACGCAGCACAGTTCTCTTATTTTATCTCCCTCTATCCAAGATCTAAAGGCCTCATGAAGTTAGGTCAGTTGATTGTCCTGAATTCCACCTTTCACATACTAATCATGGGAGATGAATCCCGACATACCTACAAGTCCTTCAACATTCAAGAGGGTGAGGAAAGATTGTTCAGAGAAATGGGAATTTGGGGGACCAATGTAGAACTCTGTCTACCACTGAACTGCTAATAGAGTCTACTGATTCCTAGAGAGAACTTTCATATCTCTTAGCTTTGGAGTAATACCACTGGTAGAAATTTTGTAGATTATTGGCCTAATGCTCTGTTTATTTGTTTACACTTCATTTCTTTTTTTTAGCATTCTTTCTTACTGATCTGATTTTGAAATAATAAACTTGCAAGATGGCCCCAGTAGTTTCATATTTTTGGTTCTCATTTATTTATTTTTTATTTTTTTATTTTTAATTTACTTATTGATTCATTGAACACAAATGGAGTACAGCTATTGTTTCACTGGTTGTACACAAAGTAGAGTCACACCATCTGTGCGTTCATGCATGTACACAGGGAATGGTATCTGTCACACATTCTGTTATTATTTTTACCCCCCACCCCACACCACCCCTCCCTTCCCTCTATGCTATCTATCCTTCCTCCATTCTTGCCACCCTTCCCACCCGCATTATGCAGCATCATTCATTCCATCAGAGAGACCATTCGGCTTTTGGATTTTTGGGATTGGCTGATCTCACTTAGCATAACAGTCTCCAACATCATCCATTTACCTACAAATGCCATAATTTTATTCTTCTTTATGGCTGAGTAATATTCCATTGTATATATATCCCACAGTTTCTTTATCCATTCATCTACTGAAGGGCATCTAGGTTGATTCCATAATCTAGCTATTGTGAATTGAGCAGCTATGAACATTGATGTGGCTGCATCACTGTAGCAATCTGATTTTAAGTCCTTTGGGTATAGGCCAAGGAGTGGGATAGCAGGGTCAAATGGTGGATCCATTCCAAGTTTTCTATGGAATCTCCACACTGCTTTCCAGAGTGCCTGCACCAACTTGCACTCCCACCAGCAATGTATGAGTGTACCCTTTTCCCCATATCCTCGCCAACACCTGTTGTTGCCTGTATTCTTAATAAAAGACATTCTAATTGGGGTAAGATGAAATCTTAAGGTGGTTTTGATTTGCATTTCTCTTATAACGAGTGATGTTGAACATTTTTTCATAAATCTGTTGATTGCTTGTAGATCTTCCTCTGTAAAGTGTCTGTTCATGTCCTTGGCCCATTTATTGATTGGGTTATTGGTGTTCTTGGTGTAAAGATTTTTGAGTACTTTGTAGATTCTGGAGATTAGTGCTGTGTCTGAAGTGTGTGTGGCAAAGATTTTCTCCCACTCTGAAGGCTCTCTCTTCACATTGCTGATTGTTTCCTTTGCTGAGAAGAAGCTTTTTAGTTTGACTCTATCCCAATCATTGATTCGTGCTTTTATTTCTTGTGCTTTGGGAGTCATGTTAAAGAAATCTTGTCCTAGGCGAACATGATGAAGATTTGGACCTATTTTCTCTTCTATTAGGTGCAGAGTCTCTGGTCTGATTTCTAGGTCCTTGATCCACTTTGAGTTGAGTTTTGTACAGGGTGAGAGATATGGGTTTAGTTTCATTTTGCTGCATATGGATTTCCAGTTTTCCCAGCACCATTTGTTGAAGAGGCTGTCTTTTCTCCATTGCATGTTTTTGCCTCCTTTGTCAAGTATGAGATACCTGTATTTATTTGGGTTTGTGTCTGTGTCCTCTATTCTGTACCATTGATCTACCTGTCTATTTTGGTACCAATACCATGTGGTTTTTGTCACTATTGCTCTGTAGTATAGTTGGAGGTCTGGTATTGTAAAACCCCCTGCTTCACTCATCTTGCTAAGGATTGCTATAGCAATTCTGGGTCTCTTATTCCTCCAAATGAATTTCATGATTGCTTGCTCTATTTCTATGAGGTGCATCATTGGGATGTTAATTGGAATTGCATTGAATTTGTATAGCATTTTTGGAAGTATGGCCATTTTGACAATATTAATTCTGCCTATCCAAGAACATGGGAGATCTTTCCATCTTCTCACATGCTCTTTAACTTCTTTCTTTAGTGTTCTGTAGTTCTCAGTGTAGAAGTCTTTCAGTTCTTTTGTTAGATTGATTCCCAAGTATTTTATTTTTTTGAGGTTAATGTGAATGGGGTAGTTTTCCTAATTTCTCAGAGGATGCATCACTTATGAATAAGAATGCATTAGATTTATGAGCATTAATTTTATATCCTGCTACTTTACTGAATTCATTAATGAGGTCCAGAAGTTTTCTGGTGGAATTCTTAGGATCTTCTAAATAGAGAATCATGTCATCAGCAAATAGGGACAGTTTGAGCTCTTCTTTTCCTATTCGTATTCCTCTGATTTCTTTGGTCTGTCTAATTGCTCTGGCTAGAGTTTCAAGAACAATGTTGAATGGTAGTGGCGAAAGAGGGCATCCCTGCCTTGTTCCAGTTCTCAGGGGGAATGCTTTCAATTTTTCTCCATTTAGAATAATGTTAGCTGTGGGCTTAGCATAAATAGACTTTACAATGTTAAGGAATGTCCCCACTATCCCTATTTTTTCTAGTGTTTTGAGCATGAAGGGGTGCTGTATTTTATCAAATGCTTTCTCTGCGTCTTTTGAAATAATCATGTGGTTCTTGACCTTAAGTCTGTTGATGTGGTGAATTACATTGATTGATTTCCGGATGTTGAACC
>JAJEJO010000874.1:1115957-1185714 GCA_020662805.1 Glaucomys volans
ATGTGCCTTGGTGTGGATCTGTTGTAATTCTGTGCATTTGGTGTCCTGTAAGCTTCTTGTAATTGATTTTCCATCTCATTCATCGTATTAGGGAAATTTTCTGATAATATTTCCTTGAATAGATTATTCATACCCTTGGTTTGTATTTCTGTGCCTTCCTCAATCCCGATTACTCTTAAATTTGGCCTTTTCATGATGTCCCATATTTCTTGGAGGGTTTGTTCATGATTCCTAACCATCTTCTCTGTTTGTTCGACTTTGTTTTCAAGATTAAATATTTTGTCTTCATTGTCTGAGGTTCTGTCTTCCAAGTGATCTATTCTGTTAATTATGCTTACTATTGAGTTTTTAACTTGGTTTATTGTTTCCTTCATTTCCTTGTTTCCTTCAAGAATTTCTGTTTGTTTTTTTCTCAGAATTTCTATCTCTTTATTGAAATGATTTTTTGCTTCCTGCAATTGCTCTATTAGCTGATTATTCATAGCCTGAATCTGCTCTCTCGTCACATCATTCTCTTCTCGGATCACTTTAGTTATGAACATTCTGAACTCCCTTTCTGTCATTCCTTGTACCATGCTGTCTTTGGGTTCTCTTGATATATCATCTAGGTTTGATTGGGACATTTCTTCCCATGTTTTCTCATGGTGCTCGTGTATCTTCCCCTCTGTTGCTTGAGGGGTGCTTGATCAAGCGGTGACCCAAGAAAGGTGCTGTCCCCCTACCTCCAGGTTGGGAATGATTAATGCTTCTGGGCAGAGGCAGCCTAGTGTTAATAGACAATTAGATACAGCAAGGTGGTAGACTCCAGGCCTGGGTGTGGGCCTGGGCACTAGATCAAGTTGGGGTGGTGTCACAGAACTGTGCTCAGTGATGGAGACACTGGGCTTGAGAGCCCAGGCTGACCTGAACTCCTCGCTGGGGGTTCAGGCGGTGGCAGGTGGTTGCTCTCTCCTGGGAACACTGTAAGCTGGCGCCAAAGGCCCTAAGCTCCCCGCTGGAGTCAGCAATCCCAGAAGCTCCCGGCCGGACTCCTCCAGAGGCCACTGGAGGCCCCAGGGAGCTGGAGATGGGCCCCCTCCACCAGGGAAGCTGCCAAAATGGCGCGGAGGTGTTTCAACTCCCTGCTGGAGTCAGCGATCCCAGAGGCTCCTGGCCAGACCTCTCCAGAAGTCGCGGCGAGGCCCCAGGTAGCCTGAGATGCTCGCTCTCCGCCTGGGAGGTTGCTGGCTGGTGCCGGAGCCGTGGCCAGTGACTTCAAAGCCGCTGCTGGGGACCCGCACTCACTTGTTGGCTGGCGCAGACCCACGTCGGTGGCTCCGAACGAAGCAGCTGCAGGGTCCTGCGCTCCCGGATGGTAGCTGCCCGCGGCGGTGCCAAGCCCAGCCCGGCTGAGTTGGTTCCAGAGCGGCGACTGGGGACCCCTTATATGTGATTTGAATATAAAATCTCGTTGAGAGCCATATTCCTGCTGTTTGAATCCCGAGCAAATAGGAATCCACGGAGCAAGTAGGAATGCAACCTTCCTCTAGCCCGCCATCTTGAATCTCCTGGTTCTCATTTATTTTCAGACCCTTGAGGTGACTTGTACTTCTTAGGTTTCTTTTCAGAGCAGCCAAGCCTCCAATAAAATGCAAGATATATAGATATATATTTATTTTTTTGAACCCAATTAAATGGTCAGAATCAGGTAATATGCATTAGAGTTCTGGCATTACATGCTCTTATCTTTTTTTGTTTAATTTTTAAAAATGCCTAGAGAAGAGATTCCACTGTCTGCAGGGCTGATGAACCTGTCATGAATGGTGGACAGAGTAATTCTTGAATTCCCTGTTCTTTTTTGATATCATATGTAGCATGAGCATGTCCATCCAAGAGTATACACATTTACAAAGACTTATCTGTTTCTCACTGTCTTACATGACCTTTGTTTTAACAGTGTGCTATTTTCCAAAAGACTTTCATATCGCCTACAATACTGTTTTATTGACTCTGAATTCTATCAGTTTGTCAAATTATATGAAAAAATTAAAAAAAAAATGAAAGGAGGGAGGAAACAGCACTAAGGAAAGAAAAAGGACTCTGTGTGTGTGTGCGTGTGTGTGTGTGTGTGTGTGTGTGTTGGGAGTGTTACTGATACTAGTTCCCATCCTGGGAATATATTTTCCAGAAATAAATCACTGTCAAGTGCTAGGTGTGGTGGACTTTAGTTGAGGCCTTTTCCAAAGCAAAGCAAAAGAATAGTAAATCATAAAGAATGATATTGGGCTAGAAATCACATTTGAGGCCAGCAGGGCTTTTTGTGTTTTAGAATTCAAGCATAGCAAACTGCCACTGTGAAGAGCAGCAAATCAGGACTCGAGTGCCTGGAGAATGGGGTCAAGGACAATTCTCATGCCTGTATTTTAGTAAATAGTAGGAAGGAAATGATTTTCTGTCATCTAACCATGAGTAACCATAAAAAAAAGTCAACAAAGGGCTTGTGAAATGTATTCCAGGGAGAAAAACAGGGCTTAGGAGCATCCTTCCAAAGAAGCAGACACATGCCAGCTTAGGAAAAATTAGAGATGATTAGCTACCAGATGTCGTAAGTAAAATCAATAAACAAACTGCATTTTGGGTACATTTAATGTAGATAAATAGATAATTCATCTTTACTATACCTAAAAATTCTCACAAATTGATAAGAATGGGATAAGTAAAACAATGTATAAAAATATGAGGCAAATGACAAAAGAGCAAATTAAAGGATGTTCATGTCATGGAGAACTTCAAAACCAAAAGACAATAAATACACTACGATTTTACATATACAAGGGTCACAAAAAATAGACATGAGAGAGCAGCAACATTGCTGGAACAGACATAGAGCAAAGATTGAATGTCAGCAATGTGGAAAAATGCTTTTTAAAATGCTGTTTAATGCTTTCTGAAAAAATATCGTTGAATGAGAAATACAAAAAGGAAACATACATGTGGAATTTCACAATTATAAAACAAAGAGAAAAAGCTTTATGAATGCAAATGGGTGCATATATATTATTATATCTATGCATGATTATGTGTGCATGGAGAAAAATATGCAAAGATTTTAAATGGTTCATTTTGGAAAGAAGTGGATGATATGCTTATACAGTGAAAGAAACAAAGGAGAAAAATACATCTGCCTAGGAAAGAGAGGGAACACTAAAACATACTGAGTATATTGAACTTTAGTTTTTATTTGATTAAGACAACAAAATAATGATAATGTCTACCACCAAGTTATCATTTTTATACATACACTGTATCTAGAACTAAACATATTCACTTGTTAAGTGTGCAGAAAAATCAGTGGAGTTCAATATAGTATTCAAGAATCTTAGAAGCTTTTATCCTCTGGGAGGAAAAATCTGGGTGATTTTCATTTTCTTCTTTTATATTACACATTATATTTCTGTAGTATATAAACATTTTTAATGTTCTTACCAGATTCTTACCAGAAAATATAGAAATCACTAGTTCACTCTATTTTATACATTATATATTAAATTATTAAGTGATTTTTAAAATAATCCTTTATTTTTTTCAAGGGACAAAAATAAACCTTGTTTAAAATATCAGGTAAATGGTTAATATACTCTATAGACAAGTTTACAGAGAAAGCTTAATTAGGATACTATAATTCCATTTGGTCAAGATATTTTCATCATAAAATATTATAACCTGAGTTACAATGTTGACTTAAGGATATCAAATTTCTCTACTTAAAGATAAATCTTATCAGTAACTAAGAAACTCAAACTTTTTGGATTATTTGAATATATTCCCAGTGGGAATGCTAGAGACTGATACCACTCTTGTTGATCTAAGAATGCTAGGAGTTGTAGGCTAGAAGCCTGACTCTAAGTGTCCATCAATCAGGTTTCGTCACTTAACACAAAATTCAAACAGAAAATGTAATCATGAAAAGCATGAAAGGAACTTTAATCAGTGTAACTACACTGGGAAAACAAAGGGACCCAAGTCCTATCCCTGTCCTCAAGAGGCTACAGTGAAATAAGAAAAGATAAAAAGGTACTTCAGGTCTTGGAGGCTCAGAATGAGCCTAGGACAGAGAACCAGAAGCTAAGCAGTGGCTTTGGCTTTTTATTTTTATTTTGTTTGGCTTTGAACAATTGAGCTTTTGAATTAGATTTTGAACTAGCTTTCTAAAGATGCTAGTAGAGATCGAGCCCTCCCCTGACATCATTGCCTAGAATACACAATTTCCTCTACTTCCTAGTGAATTTCTTCAGAGGAGCTCCATATCTAGAATTTATCTTTTGCCATCTACAGCCAAATATTTCATTACAGAATGGATTTTATTTTCTCCTCCATGGACATATCCTATAGATACTACCCACCCAGCATGACATGTGTTAAGTAGTTCTATAAATCATTCTCCTCCTCAGTTGCCTTACTACCATTCAAGAGAAACCTGGGGTAATTGATGTTGATGCAGTCTTTCCAGAAGATCTATTTCACCAACCAAAGGGACTTTTCATCTGTCCCACTGAATTCTCCCAACAGTTTCCAAATGATATATGGAAAATGCTTTTTCAAGGGGAAAAAGATTTTTGACAGTTTTAACACTAGAAGAAAGAAATACATGACCAGTAACTGTAGCTTCTTCTGTAACTTTTCTTCAGTCCATCTCTGCACAATTCCGCATCACCGACTTCTACATAAGCTCTTTGACCAGGTTTTATGTCTCCTTTGCCTATTGTAAACCAATTATTGATATCACCCAGTACTTTATTAGACTGCTAACTGATTTCCATTAGAGCTGGCTTTCTGAGACAAGTCACAAGGGCAAGAACTTCATTTCATGGTTGTCTTAAAAATAATGTTAGGCATGTCAACCTTTTTTCGTTTTTCTTTTTTAATTTGAAAGCTAAATTGATACAATTGACTTAGTGCCCAATCCTTGGATTTCCCAATAAGCTCTTAAATAGTTGACAGCCAGATTTATGACCTAGGGCATAATCCAGATGCTTAGAAAGGAGCAGAAGACAGTTTCTAAACTCTATCTGGGCATTGTCTACTCCAATACATTTTTGGAGGATAAGAAATGCACTTCAGATCTTAGAAGCTCAGACAAGGCAAATTCTTGGTATTTAAGAAATATCAGCATGACAATGGTATTTATTCATCAAGCTTACTAGTGCTTATTTTTATCTTGGCAATTGTCACACAAGCCCCAAATTATTAAACATTCTTTTAAAAAATTATCCCTAACAGCATGCTACATGAGAAGCAAATCAAAGCCAGATCCTGGGGTTAAGAAAATAGTGTTAAAAGGCTTGTTAAGAATCTCTAATTGCACCAACAATATCATATCACTCCTTTAAAACAATTGGAATAAATTAAGGATAATGAATCAGAAACCTGAGTATTACATTTTCTTGAGAAAAAGTTAATCTTAAAAATGAAGGACAGAACTTTCTTGGGTTTGAATAATGCTCAAATGGAGTAAAATTAATTTCATCTCCAAATTGAACATAAAATATATCTGGGATTTACACACATTAATCTAAGCAGCATAACTTTAAGATTACAATATTATTATTTAGCATGCATTATTTATGGATGTTGAAACTTCTAGACCTCCAAAACGAAAAACTTATTAAAAAGCTTTTGAAAAAGAATCTTATTGAGATAGATGATTTCTGCTGCCCTAGTTCAACAAATATGTGAGCTATCCTCAGCTTTAAGAGGATTTTCTTTAATCAGTAGTTTGTGTATATTAGAATTGCTTAAATTTCCTTTAATTTTTCATATATTTTTATAAGATAATAAATAGTTCTTTGCTTTATATGTAATGTAATTTCACCTTATATGTTTAAATGTTGTATGATCAATAATGCAGGGGTTCAAAAACTCATCTGGAAAATCCTCTGAAATTAAGATTTAATCTCCAAAGAGTAGTTCTCCATGTGCTGAGTTGGTGCCAGAGAAAGTGTATATGTAAGAAATATTCCCACTTTACCAAGAAAATGTCTAGCCTCCATGTGAAGCTGCTAGGAAAGCTTTCTCGGTGCACTTATAATTAAAAAAGAACAAATCTGTAGTTTCCTTGAATAAATGTGCCTTTACATCAAATGATAACCTGTAAGACAAATCTCGTGTTAACTCTTTCAGATTTATACCAAAGAAATTTTTACAGATAAATGTTTGTAGTAATATTGATAATAAGGAACACTAAATTTGAACCTCTGTTAATAAATTTTAGTCTCCCAACAAATTGTATCCATTGTTGTCACCAGTAGACTTATATTATCACCATCAAATATATAAATATAAATATATATACACATATATGTGTATATATATTTCTCCATTATTATGATTGCATTTTAAATTCCATCGATGTATTTTTGTGGAAATTGTTTCATCTCTTGTTAGAGAAATACACTTAAAAACCTGGATTTCTTTCATATAGGCTCCCTAGTTTTAAATATGTACAATTTTAGCCCTTCCGAGAAATAGCATACTCATTTCTGTTTTTGAGCAATATGAAAATCTATACTACAGTTTTCTAAGTGATGAACAGCAGCAACTTTATATTCAAATAGGGCTAAATTGAGTCTAGGTGCTACCATTTATAAAATCTATGATGTTGGACTAGTCACTGGCACTCACTGAGTTTCTGTTAATTTGTCTATATCTATGGGTCATTGTGGATTTATAATAGAACTTATAATAGTGATAGCTATTTCATAAGGTTGCTACAACGAATAAATTCCTAGACCCATCCAAAGATCTAAATAATTGCTACCTATTGAAATATAACACATGTTCAGATGTTCGACTGGTTTTTTTGTGGAAATTCAACTCTTGGCAATCCCCATGAACCTTCATAAATATGCAAGTGAAAAACATAATCAGTAAGAAGAGAAATCTACTTTCAAATGCTTCAGGGAAAAGGGAGTGAACCTTTCCTTTTCAGAGTTTTGTTTGTTTGATTGTTTTGCTTATTTTTTCTCATGTTAATGAAGAGGTTCTAGGTTTCCTGGGCCGCTATGATAAATTCCATGCTGTACTAAGTTCCAAGCTTGGGTAACTGGGTTGATATGAAGCAAGATGCTTGTTATTAGGTGCCACACCCACACCCCAGCTTTGGACCTGATCTAATGCACTTTTTCTAGAAGTTTTCTTTCTTGATCTTTATAGACCTTTTTATGGTTTGGATGTGAAGCATTCCCCAAAAGCTTATGTGTGAAATGATACAAGAAGGTTCAGAGGAGAAATGATTGGGTTGTGTTAGTCTTAACCCAATCAGTGAATTAATTACCTGATGGTGGAGATTATTAACTGAGTGATAATTGAAGTCACAGGGTTTGCCTGGAGGAGGTGGGAATTGGGGCGTGGCTTGGGGATATACATTGGTTTCTGGCCAGTGGATTGTCTCTGTCTCCTGATCGTCATATGAACAGCTTCCCTCTGTCACACTCTTCTACCATGATATTCTGTCTCACCTCAAGCCGTGAAGAAAGGAACCAGCCTTCTATGAACTAAGACCTCTGAAACCATGAGCCTGAAAGTAAACTTCCTCCTCTGCAATTGTTCTGGTCAGATCTTTTAGTCACAGCAGTGAAAAGTCTGGCTAAAATAGACCTAGTAACCTATAAGTCTGCCCACTAGGAGCAGTTCCCATGGTTAGTGGCCCAACTGGGAAGGATCAGAGTCTTTGGCAAAATTAACTAGCTTTCACTTAAAATGGTTAACAATCCCTTTCACTTCTGTCCCCTTGTCATTGAGAGAAGAGGTATCTCATGAGAGGGATTTGAGTTGTTCCTGGAGAAAAGGGGGAACTTGACCAGGAGCGGTGGTGTTCTTGGAATATTAAATGGAAAAGAATTTCAGCATGAATGAATCAGAAACATAGAGATTTATTTGGGAAAACAGATATATAATCAAGGGAGAATGAGTGCAATCTCAAGAGAGAGAGATGCCTTTGAGGCTAAAGCAAGGAATACACCTTCAAGGGAGAATTCTGACCATCTTGACCATGAGAGATATATTTTGAGAGTTCTTGGTTCTTCTTTGGAAGACTCAAAGGAAATCTATGTAGGAATAAAACAAGGCTGGTAATCTCAAGAAAGATTCTGGTAGTCTGACCAATCTTTGGATCCTCAGGCTAACATAGTCTTCATTATCTCATCAATAGGTAGCACTGGAAAGTCACCTAAATTAAAGGTTTCTCTAGATATCATTTCTCTCTTTACTTAACCTAGTACAAGTAGATTCATAGATTTTTTTTCAGGAATTTTGGATTAACCCACCTTGAAAAGAGACAGGAATAGGAAGTAATAAGCCTAGAAGAGAAACAGGCTTATGGGGGGACAGGTCTGGAAAAGTATGGGGAACTTCTGAATTAAATCCTGTTTTCTTGTCCTTCCTCTATTTCTCCTTTCTATTCAGTTCTCTTTTTTTTCTATCCTATTTTATCTTCACTGCAACCTGATCTTACCTCCTTTTGATCTAGCCTCAATGAAAAAGGGAAGTCATGGTGCATCCGTGCTTCATAACTGATTTGCCAACAGGGGGATTCCAGCAATGTGCTAAGGACTAACGCTGACACCATTAAAAACTACCATGTGAGGATTCGTTTCCAAAGTGCCAGGAGACACTTCTATGCCCAAGGAAGTTTGCTCAGAGGATTTTAAAGGAGGAAATACTGTTGCCTCTTGTGAGAAGTAACCAACCAAGAAACTTTGGCTCCTAGAAATGAGAATCTTTTCTTTTTCCTAAAAAAAAATTAAAAAAAAAAAGCCTAATAGAAGGATAAGTGGCTTCCTTTCATTTTCAGGGTCACATTGTGTATCCTGCAGCTGTGAGGAAGAAGGTCAAAGCCGTGTGTACTTGGTCACAGAGTGAGACTAACATAAAATGACTAAACAAGTGGGGTTGGTGAAGTCAGAAGTGCTTATGTCTTATGATATTTCAGCACGAACTCTGAATCTCAGTAGTAACAACTGTTACAGAAAGATTTCCATCTGTGATTGAGAAACTTTTTATCTATGGAAAATAAAATGAACCAATATAAATTACCCCAAATATTTCTCATTGACATTCCCTTACATCCCTGTGTCTTCTTAAACGTAGGGAGGATTGAAGATGTGCTTGTTATGCTTTATGGTGGCTGTATTTTCCCTAGATAAATAACGTGCTTTTTATGAATATTCCAAAAGTAAATGAGAGTCCTATTTGCATACCTCATTAATGATCCTTTTTTTAGAAGGAACATGTTCCTAATTTTATAGATCCATAAACATGTCTTTTCAACGTATGAATGAAAGATATTACATTTTCTGCCTGAATTTAATACTTGGGTACTGGTGTTTGAAAAACATAAATTATGCTAAAGATTTCAACATTTGAAGAGAATGAATTATAATAGTTATATACCCTTGGTATGTTGATAGCATATTGGACTCTCATCTGTCTTGCCTTGGTTTTCAAGTTTCTGTTCCTTGGTCACCATCCCCTTTCCACCATGTTTTCATTAATACTTTGCAATCTGAAAATTGGAGAAATATAATGGTAAGAAAAATAATGTTTTGTTTTTAGACATTTGATAAAGTCATATTTTCTTTATAAATATTATCATTTATGATTGTAGGAAAAACAGTTTCTCATGGGTATTTTTTTCTCTTATTTTTACTTTTTTGTTTTGTAATGTAACATGTCACAAATTAACAAAACTAAAACAAACTAATTTTGCATCTGAAGAACAATTTTTATTTTTATTTTTGTTTTTATCTTTTGCCCTGGGGACCCCAGAGTGCTTTACCACTGAGCCACATCCCCAGCCCTTTTTTCTTTTTTTTCTTTTTTCTTTTGTGACAGGGTCTCGCTCAGTTACTTAGAGCCTTGCTAATTGCTGAGGCTGACCTTGAACTTGCAATTCTCTTGCCTCAGCCGTGTACCACTATTCCTGGCACTGAGGAACAATCTTAAACCCACTCACTTCTACTCATAAAGATAGAACAGTAACTGTAAACATTAGTAAACTCGCATGAAGTATAAATCTTAGTTTTCAAAATTTCCGTAATACTAATTGCATTAAAGGAATAGCAAGACACCATTTATCTTCCTTCTTTCTTTCCTTCCTTCCTTCCTTCCTTCCTTCCTTCCTTCCTTCCTTGCAAGGCTATTTATTGAATGATGGCTATGCCTAATAAGCTGTATAGGGCATCAAGGATACCAAACCATCAGGCAGCTCAACCCTCAAAAATTCAACAAATAACTACAATAATTAAAGGAAATATACTATCATAGAGATACTTATGAGAACATGAAACAAGCATGGCTTTTGTGATCAGGAAGCCTTCTCAGAAGAAGTGATATCTGCATAAAACTGTTGGATCTGTTTATGAGATTTCTTAAGGTCCTTTAATACCATAAATCATCAAAACTACAGTCAGTGATAAGGTGGAGTGTACTATGGACAACATATCCTAAACCTGTTTTCTGTCATTTCCATCTGAGTTTGATTCCAATTGACACTGTAGCTCTAATTTCTTTCTCTTGCATTTTTCTTTCCACTTTTGATTGCGAAGTTCTCATTTTTCTTCCCATGGTTTCTGATTCATTAGCTTCTTCATTTGTTGTTTAGAGACTGGCTCCATCCCTTCACCTAATCTCTCTTTCCTGATCTTCACTTAAGTCTTATTTCCCTTCAACATTGGAAGTCTCAGTAAATTGCTGGTGACATTTCAGATGGCATTATTTGTTGTCTCAAACTGAGTGGCAGTTGGTTCAGAAAGCCTCTCTGGGATGTTGTCCATACCGCTGGTGAGTCCTCCTTTGGAAACTCCAACTCCCAGAGGCAGAGGGGCCAGTTACACAATGGAGGGTGGAGGACTGCAATCCAAGAATGTTATGCAGATAACCAACAAGCACTGCATCCTGTACAGGTTTACCTGACAAGCCACGGAGACCAACTGGAAAAGAACATGGATAAAAATGACAAAGGATGGGTCAACTGGGAGGACAGCCACATCAAACCAGCGTACTATATTGAACTCATAAAAAAAGAAGACCTGATGTATCTTACATCAGATTTGCCTAATATACCAAAGAAAATAGATGAATCAAAGGCATATGTGACTGAAGAATTAGTAGATCACAGCCATTACAAGGGATTCACATATAAACAAACATCAGATTCGGGAACTGATCTTGCAGTTTCCCCTTGGAAATTTTGTGAAGAAGAATAGTCGAAAAGTTTGGCAGTTAAAAAATGTACTTGAGATTATTCTGGGTTACCTGGAAACAAGAGATTTGCAAGAAGCATTTTTCACTATCTTATCCCAAAGGAAAGGAGGTGTTCCACAGTATGTGAAAGTTCTTCCCATGACAAGCAGTCTGCCATTGTTGAAGGTGGGTGGGAAAGTGATTTTAGTAAGTGGGAATATAGCAAGCATGAACCAGAGTCACCACATAACACCAGCAGCAGGATAAGGAAAATAGCACTTAATTTACAAGGTAATCTGCACCATACTAATGCTACCCGGTTTTCTGTTAGTTAGGAAAAATTAGGAGAAAGTGACGTGCTTCATAGAATATTAAAATTGGAAAAAATTATTTTCTTATTTCTTTTGTGAATTTTAAAATCTCTTTAGAGCTAAATGATAATAGTCCTTTAAACTCTGTATGAAATTTTTGTTTATGCATAAGACAACTCTGAATTGTTTTTTAAAAATTGCTTTTTAAGCTTCAAATAAGAGTTTTAGAGAATTTTTCTTTATTAGTGTAGCCTATTTCTCTTTCATTTGCTGGAATGTATGCCTCAGAATGTGCCTTCAGACCTGTCAATTCATATCAATGACCTTTATGTTTGTATCATTGTCTTTCTGATTTGTTGCATATATTTATTTGGGGTCAAATATTCATAAATGGCCTATAAATCTACTAAAATATTATGTATGAGAGCTTTTCCTCCATTTGCAGCTTTTATATTCAATTTATTTAGTTCAAAACTATATACTAATCCTAGGAAGAAATATCAGTTTGCTACTTACTAACTCATTTCTTTTGGACTGCAAAATGTACACCTGAGCCTCCATCATGGCCTTCTTATGGTTCTGAGTAATATGAACCAGTTGAAAATCTCTTTAATCCATTTTCTTAATACCTATAATGGTAACAAATTATTTCAATTATAAAATTGAATTTTTGTAGGCTAGGTTATTTTCTAAGGCTGTTACTTTTGAAAAGGATCAATTTTGTCTTTACCTGATTTAAAACACAACAGTCCTTATTATCTACCCTTTACTTACATGTATTTTTTTTTATTTTATTTTTTTTTGTGGTGCTGGGGATTGAACCCAGGGCCTTGTGCTTGACAGGCAAGCACTCTACCAACTGAGCTATATCCCCAGCCCTTTTTTTTTTTTTACATGTATTTTTTTTTAAAGATATTTGTTGGTTTTTAAGGTGAATATTGTGCATCTGCCTCCTGTCATGTAAGAATATTCAAACTAGCAAAAATGTATGTTTCTGTAAGTAACATGTGCATGTACTAAATCTGCTTGCAATTGTATTTATGTCTGTGTCTATATCTTGTATGGTTCTCTTATTAACTGATGGTAACAGATCCGATTTGTTTTATGTGTGTGAATACTTGTGCTAAACATGCTAAGAGCAATTTGAATTGCATTAACACAAAAATCCATAACTAAACGTTTGTTTGGAAAGGTTGGCAAGGGAACATGAAACAAAAGGGAGCTATTTTAGTTCCTCAACAGTGATTGTAGAGAAGTAGAAAAGTTCCTTTTAAAACAAAGTGAATTCTGTCAGAGCTAAAAATGTCAGGAACCTTCACTGAGCTTTGGCAAAGCAAATTTCTTATCTTTTTTTTAAATACGTAAAAGGTATATTTAAAACAATTACATAATTTATGTATGTTATATATTAATTTATGTATATATTTAGTAGAAAGTTTATTACGGTGTTGATATTTACTGCTTTTGTTGCTTTATTATTAGTAATCTATTAAAGTTAGTCATTTTAAAGTAAGATCTATAAGCAAGGTATGCCAATAAAGAAAAGTCCTCCACTTCTAAAGGGGAAAAAAGAGAGAGATGCTACCTGAACGGAGAATTCAGAAATCAGAGTAATGTAGAAGAGAAGAGGAATGTCATTCCCTGAGAAGCATGTGTGGAAATTGGAATAACTGGACTCTCTTTATGATCATACACATTGAGTAGTGAGAAGAGTGAAAGGTGCAGGTTAGAAACCCGAGAATTTGTATCTACCTTAAAATTTAGAAAGTTGAAATTTAACATGTGCATGACTATAAGGAGGTTTGCTTTAATTTCACCTCCTTAACAATTTTTTTTTTTTTTATAAAATCTGGATGCATTTTAAGGATACACCATGTAAAAACCCTCCCTTTCTTTTTAAAAAATAAGGACATCTTGGCATACAGAGTTCAGGGACTTGGTTCTCAGATCTCCATTTTAAGAGGTTTAACAGGTATAGATGCTAGAATTTACTTCCTTAGATAAGTTCACAGTGAGATTGAATACAGGGATTCTTTCCTGGACTTCTTTCCCATTTCCAAGATAACAGTAAATAGTTTAATACGGTACATACATCAAGCATCACAGTTGTAAGTGTACAGGTTTATATATTTTAGTATATCTGCAATGGTTTTAGGTATTACTTTGCTAAGCAGATAGTCTATGCCAAAAACCATACTGTATGTTCAGCTGTTCAGAAAGAGCTTGTCAAGTTGGTAGAAGTGGAAAACAGACAGAAAATACATCTGTTCCAAGTGGCAGCTGTTCCTGTCTGGAGTGTAGAAAATCAACCATGAAAATACTCTGTAGACCAGCCATCTCATTTGACTATGCTATTAGGAGACACCTGTGAATTTTCTTCTTGAGTCTTTTACTTTTAGATGCCTCCCAGCAGCTATAACTTTTTAATCATAAATTCAAGAGATGTTTCTTTTAAAGGAATATAATTAGTATTGACTGAATGCTGTGTCAATTCAATAAATTCTAATACACAAAAAATTGCTTAGGTCCATATTTATTAGTAATTTGTGAAGTAAAATATTAAGCTGACATCAAGACATTCTGTTCAAGAATCAGGATAAAAGAATAATTTTAGAGAAATTTAGTTTGGCAGAGTTTATTTCAGCAAAGTGTGGTTCATGAATGATGCAAACTCAGTACCAGGAGAGGTACACCCAGCAATGTGGGAAGACACTTTCTATAGACAGAAGAAGGAAATGACAAACACACAGAACTTGATTGGTTGGCCTTTGCCCCATTTGGGCATGGTGTGGTGAGGAATTTGCCTTATATAGGCATGGTCTGATCACTTGGTAGTCAGCTGATTTGATTGGCTGAGATTCAGCTATTTGTTAGATGAATATAATCTTAAGTTAGTTAATCTTAAGTTAATTTGAAGCTTATATATATATGTATATATATGTATATGTATATTATACACATGTGCATATATATATAAGTAAAGTACACACACACACGTACACACACACACACACACACACACACATATTTATACACATATAAACAATTAAACTGTAGTTTACTATGTACAAAGGCAACTTTAGGCCAAAGTCAATTTTATTTAACTTTTATCCCAAGCAAGTTTGTATTATATTATATTTCAAGAAGAGGCAAGAAAACAAATCATACTACAAGATGACTGATAATATTTTAAGGATACATACAAGGAATATAAATTGTAATATTCTAAATTTTAACCGGAGAAGTTTAGAAACATTGAGAAGAAAGGAATGAAACTCTTTTCCATTCACTTATCATTTCAAAATCACTCATGGCCTTCTGACATCGTTTAGTTATTCCTTTCTTTCCCATCCTCTCTCCACCCTCCCCTAGAGTCCCCTTTCTGTTTCTTCTTTTCCCTTTTTTTCTTTGTGTTTGTCTTCTTTGGCAAACTGCAGTGATGAATTGCTGATATAGCTAAAGCCTCAACCTTCCATTAGTTTTCCCTCCCTCCCCCTCCATGACCCACTAAGATAATATGTATCTCTGTTAGGCTCTTTCCATGTGTGCTTTCACAATACCTGTTCATATCTAACACATAATACACCTATCCAAACATTTTTATAGATGGTTCATGTTCATATATGATAAAACACTATTTTAATCTTCCACATTTTCTCTTTATTTTTGCATGATATTTTAGATGCATTATTGATTAATGTAATTGTTTTTACATATATGTGTGTGTATATAGATAGATATAGGTACATAAACTTTAGGTGAAACTTAGCTTGGCATTCTTTTCCTTAGTGATGGACACAATGTAGCTTATATATTTTTATTTTTTATTTTTTATTTTTACAGACTGCATTTTGATTCATTGTACACAAATGGGGTACAACTTTTCATTTCTATGGTTCTGCATGATGTATATTCATACCATTCAATGCTTTTGTTATTAGTGATAATACTGCAATGGCCATGTTATCTCTGACTTTCTTGGGCACATATGTGGTAGTTCTATTAGAGGACACCATGGCTGGATCTATCTCCTAAGGAACTTTTGTGGAAGCAAATAGGGTCTCTATTATTTTTATGGAGCCCCATGACTTGGTGCACAGAGCCAAAGATGAGCTGCCTCCAACTCCCACTGAGCCACTAGCTAAGTCCTCACAGTCTGGGCACAATTTGATGGCTCTGATAGATCCCAGAAATACAGTCGCCTGTTCATAGAGAATGTATATCTACAACTGCACTTGAAATTAACAAAATTCTCTAGTAGGTATGTATCAACTACATTCTTCTTAGTGGAGTTTCCCCACATTCTTTCCAAACCTTTGTATTGTCCAATATTGTCTCTTTTGGTCTGTTTGATGGAATGTGGAGAAGAATATTTCTGTTGCCACAATGTAAACAATTTCAAGACATTTGTGCAGATAAGACTGCACTTGTGTATATGCCAAGAGTTTGCCTTATGTTTTCCTTTTTTTATTTTTTAATTTTTACAGACTGCATTTTGATTCATTGTACACAAATGGGGTACAACTTTTCATTTCTATGGTTTTGCACGATGTAGATTCATACCATTCATGTAATCATACATGGACATAGGGTAATGATGTCTGTTTTCCTTTTTTTTTATAGAAGTTCATTTTTTACCTATAAAAACGTTTTAAATTTTGATATAGACATACTTATTAGTACCTAAGTTTACAACTTAAGACTTGTTATATCGTCTAATGGCATTAATAATTTTCTGGTTGGAGAATGTAATGATTTTGGAAATCTACCTAGGAGACATATTTGCCTAAAAGTGATTGTCCCAAGATAAACATCAAATTCTACTCTAGTCTTACTAAAATTCATCTGAGAGCTCTTTCCTGTTTCATGCTGTTCCTTCATGGGTCTTTAGTACCCCAAAATTGAGAGCTTCTACTCACCCTGGAGACTGCACCCAGCAGTTCTGCAGCTGTCACTGAAGGACATGGAAAATAAAACCCCCCCAGAGAGCCCCAGGAAGAACGGAGGACAGTGTGACCCAGGAGGAGGGAGGTGGGAGGGAGAGACAAAGATTCACCCCTTCCCAGTGATCCTTAAGGGAGGAGGTGGACACTGAGCGCTGGACCCTGGACTTTCACCCTTTCCCACTGCAGTTGAGTCCTGGAAGGAGAAAAGCAAATAGTGAAGCTCTGGGTGACAATGGATCCCTGAAGAAGAAGATGAGCAATGAGCACCAAGCTCTTGACTTTCATCCTTTCCCAATAACACTGAGTCCAGGAGGCGAAGGCAAACAAATGGACTCTGGGCTCTGGATTTTTATTCCAGTAACAATGAGTTTCAAGCTTTGGCAATTGTATCCCTGAGTTAGAATGAGTTTCCAGCTCTTAGAGCGGTTTTCCTGAGTTAGATTTTTAACCTGCACAACTAGTTTCCCGACTGCCCAGCCGGCAAGACCCAAGTCTCAAGTGATGAAATCACACTAAACATTCTGCTATGATTAACTCTCATGGAAGACCTATAAAAAGCAGACCTCTCTTGTAACCAGTCAGTTTCTCTCCTGAAAATGTGCCATGTGCCATTCTGCCCATGCTTAATAAAGCCCCCTTGCTGATCTGTTTGAGGTCTGCTCCCATCTTGGTTACTTGTGCTTACAGTCACCGTGCCACAAAATGAATATAATGAATTACACTGTAAATGCTATGGATATCATTTGGATTAGCATAAGAAAAAGAGAAAGAAAGAAAGTGAGAGGCTCATGAATGTTCAAAGAAGGCAAAAAAAAAAAAAAAAAAAAATTGGCCTGAGGCCTAAGCTCTACCATACATGGCTCCATGGCAAAAAAAGACAAACGAAAAAGACCATCAAGATGCATGAAAAAAAGAGAAACACCGAACAAAAGAATGATGAAAAGACTCCACAGAGAGCGGTTCCTGCCTATCTCCTGTGCTGAGAGGGACAGACCTGAGCAAAGGTACTTTCCAACATGATTAAACAAAAATGAAAAGAGAAGGTAGGAAAATGGGAAGTCCCCCTTGCCAAGGTGGTTTGTGCCCAGGGAAAAACAGAAGTATTACAAGTGATATGAAAAAGGAAAGAGAAAAAAGAAGGCCTGGACAGGATGGTTTGCTAAGACTGCTTTGTTGGAGATGGTTTTACAATAAAACCACCTAAACATGAAAGATTCATTAGGTCAACAGGCTTATGCTTCAAGAAGGCCCATGTAACATATCCTGAACTCAAAGCCACCTTTTGCCTACCAATACTCCATGTGAAAAAGAATCCCTCAACCCCACTACATACAAATTTGGGTGTTATTACCAAAGGTACAGTGATTGAGGTGAAGGTGAGCAAGTTGGGCTTTATTACACAAGGAGGGAAATATGCCCAGTTTACCAATAATCCTGACAATGATGGATGCATAAATATGGTCTTATTGGTTTGACAGCAGTTTTAACTTCTTATAAGTGTTAAAGACTACAAATCAATCAGGAAAACCAACACTACCGTGAAGTGTCTGAGTACTACCAAATAGCCTTACATTTCTGCAGTCATTAAGAGAACTATTTATTAAACTTTAAAACAAAACAAAAGCAAAAGCATTAAAATGATTGAGCTTGGCAAAAAAAATAAAAACAAAAACAAAAGTTGGGTTGAGCACGCACAGGCTTTATGGTGATGACGATATACATGGTAAGCATTTTTTTTTCAGAGCAATTGCATCAATAGTGATAAAATGTCTAGCAAGCCACAAGTAGTAAAATTATACATGCCATGCAAAAAATAGTTAATGAATCAAAGATTTAAGTGAAAATTTTCTATCATAAAGATGCAAGAAGAAAACATGGTAAATATTTTCATAATCTCTATGGTTCAGAATTTTTTATTAAATTTTATAGGTAACAGAGATCATAAATAAGTCATGATTAGATTTAAATTCATAAGAGAAAATTTCATATTCATATGACAAAGAACTGTTTCAATTCAGAAAATAAAAGTAGACACCAACAAAACAAAAGTGAAAAATATTTCTAAAGCAAATATGCCATACAAATAATATTTTATTTACATAAAAATATTTATAAACCAAAGAAAATGAATATAAACAAATATTAATAATGAATATAAAAGTATTTTTAAAAAATTTACTACTGTTTATTATTTTAGCAATTACAAATTAAAGCTGAGGTAATGTTCTGGCTACCTGATTGCAGAACAAAAGGATTGAAAAGATTAATTAAAATACAATAATAAGATTGTTTTTTAATGTTCAAATACAATTTATATCATATAGTAAATTTTAGTTAATAGTAGTCATATAATAATACCACTTATTGAGCATATGAACAAAATATTATTCATATTCAGAGTTGTTGGGGATCCAAAGGGGTACAATTGATGTTTTAAAAATATTCTCTGACTACAACACAAAATGGATTGGTAGAACTATATGCAAAGTTAAATGTGTTAAAGATTTTCATCAGATCAATGTTTATCCTATCCACAAACTGTAAAGAACTTAAATAGTTATAAGAGAATTTGGCTAAATTAATTATTGTACATCAAGAGAAATGATGTAATATGAGACATTATAAGTTATTACCTGAT
The DNA here is from genome assembly GCA_020662805.1 of Glaucomys volans. Classification (NCBI taxonomy): domain Eukaryota; kingdom Metazoa; phylum Chordata; class Mammalia; order Rodentia; family Sciuridae; genus Glaucomys; species Glaucomys volans. The sequence goes on from JAJEJO010000874.1 coordinate 1,135,073, forward strand.
ATATTTTTGTATGGAAAATACTGTTTATAAAAGTATCGCCTGTAACATGAAATTTATAATAGTCTAGCATGTTTTAAAAGTATTTAAATATATTAATGTTAATAGAGGTTAGTATATATAATATGAATTATTAAATGGATGACTTGTAAATATGTTCATTATGGTTTGGTTATAAGGTGTCCTCTGAAAGCTTCTGTATTAACGTGGGAATATTCAGAGGTGAATGATGGATTATGAGAGATGCGTCCTAGTCAGTCCATCCAGTTTGAATCAACTAATGGGGTGGTAACTGTAGGCAGGTGGGCACGGATGGAGACAGTGGGTCAGAGGATGTGCCATGGAAAGGTTCATCTTCCCTGAGCCCCTTCCCTTCTCTCTCTGATTCACAGCTGACATGACTGAAATCACTTTCCTCTGCTGTAAAATTCTACCAAGACATTCTGCCTCACTTTGGGCCCAGAGTTCTGGAGCTGGCTGACCATGAACTGAAACTCCAAAAATATGAGTCCAAAGTAAACTTTTCCTTTTCTAAGTTGGTCTCATCCAGTATCTTGGTAACAGCAATGTAAATCTAACACTATATATATTTATCTATATCTTTATAGATATAGATAGATAGATGATAGATAGATAGATAGATATAGATATGGATTTTTTTCTTCATCAAACAAACTTGACCTAGTAAAATTAAAGAAGAAAACTCTTTTGCTTTTCTCAGACCAGTGCTTCAATCACATTCCATCAGAACTTCAGTGGCTTTGGATGATATTTTTGACAGATCCCATATGCATCTATCTGGGCCACATCAGGAAACAGATGGCAGTGAAATAAAAAGGAGTTTTAATAAGATTGCATTTACAGCGATAGTAGTAATATCAAAGGAACTAAAAAGAAACAGTGAAGTGCTCAGGGTCTTAGAACAATGGTGGGTCATGGCTGTAAGTCTTCAGAAGTTAGGTTAGAGAACTATTGTTTGAGTCCTAGAAGCAAGAAACTGAATTTCCAACTTCAGAGATGTTGTCTTCATGGGTAAGAAATATAGACTATAAATAACCATCTATACCCAATACAGTATGCATGAGTGAAAAAAAAAAAAACCTTGAATTTCCTCTCTTCCCTCTTTCAGTTGCTGCCCCAATTGGCTGGATATAATCAGAAGCAGAAGCAGAAGATATGGGATTCTGGGTAATGCTGTGGGAATAGGGAGTCTTCTGGTCAAGGAACGAGTCAGAAATGAGAAAAACAAAATGGATTGGAATGTTCAAATATAGAAAACAGTATAATTGACCATTTTTGAAACGTTTCTCAATGTTATTTCATGTTTAAGTTAAAACATATGAATCGTGTGAATCTACATAGTGAAAAAATATATATGTTCCCTGCTGTATAATTATATATAAAAAAATTCATCTGATCTACACAAAAACTTGAACTTCACATTTAATTTAGAGCTATTCCCTCTCCACTCTTACAGGCCATCATTGGACTTCCTATAGAGTAGCCTTTTCCTCTTTCCCTCCCCTACCCATTGGCACGCCTCCTATTTCTCCAGGAATAGGGAAGGCATGAGGAATATTACTGGGCATTAGGAAGATATAGAACTTTTTACTTAGTGTTGTTTCTTGGCAAGCATCCAAAAGGACCATTCATTTATGTGCATCTGTGTGGGATGGTTTGGGAACTTTGCAGGGCGAATCATGCCTTGACGTGGACTGGGCAGTCTTCTTTTGCTATTTTGAAAAGTTACCCAGTTTCTGTCCTTTGTTACTCTCAGGATATTAGTGACTGAGTAGGTCACCTGAGTTATCTTTCCTTCTTATTTTTTAGCATTGCAAATTTAAAAAAACAGATAGCAATGCAAATGATTCATGTCTGCAAAAATGCAAATTACAACCAATAAAATGCACTTTATTATTGCCCTGTGGATTTTTGCCTATTTTACATGCATTAGAAAAATAATTGCAATATTCCTGATGGACTTATATATTTGTCTGTTTATTGGATTCTTCTTTAAACCAGTTGTGACCTCTTACTGAATCTCTCATTAGTAGATGAAATAAATTCTTTGAGGGTATGTTTACTCTATACAGAGTCATGATTTAACACTTTGCTATGGTTTAAATATTTGTCCCTTCAAAAACTCATATTGAAATGAATTGTCCTTGCAACTGTATTAATTAATAGTAATTGAGTAGTTGCTGTCATTGTATCAGTATTATGCAACCATGAGGATCAGCCCTTATGGGTAGGATGAACATCACTGTAAAAGGAAAAGTTAAACTCCCTTTTCTCTTCCTCTCTTTGCCCCTCCTCTGTGTGATGTCCATCATGTGATAACACAGTCAAGAAGGCCCTTGTCAGAAGCTGGTCTCTTAATCTTAGATTTCTCAGTTTCCAGAACAGTGGGGAAATAAATTTCTGTTCTTTTTAAATTACCTCAGTCTACATTTTCTGTTATTGTATTAGTTGTATTGTATTATCATATTAGTATTGTATAAGTTGATTTTATGTTATTATAATGAAATACTGAAGGAGTTAACTTATAAATTGAAATAGGTTATTTAACTGATAGTTTTGGAAGTTCATGTGCATGGTGCTTGCGTTGCCCAGTTTTGGTGAGGACCACACAGCACACGATGGAAAGTAATAGCAGGAACATGTTAGAGCAAGCAGTCATTTCTCAAACAGGAAGTGAAAGAGAAAGAGGATTGACAGGGCCAGACTTGCTTCTTTTATGAGAATCATCTCATGGGAACTCAAGGAGTCACATAACTACCATTGAGTTCCCAAAGAACTACCTTGTAGGAGCACAGCCCCACTGACCCAAAGGCCTCCCATAGTCCCAACCTTTCAAATTTTCCCCCATAGTCAATAGCTCTGCCCTGCAGATCAAGCGTTCCTTCTAGTAACTTCTTGTTCTAGCAGGAAACCTTGTGGTTGAGGTCCTTTACAGATGGTTTAGCTCCATCCGAGGGCTGCTTTTGGATCATGATTGTTGGCTTTCCAAAAGATAAATGCAGCTGGCTCCATCTTTTTACTCCTTTGTTAATTTTTTTGTTCAAAATAGCTTCAAACAATCATTGTTGAAGAAGGAAGCTTTGCTTTTCTAGAAGGCGCACAGTTTGCCAAGCTCTGTGGTTTTGCCTCTTGGGCCCTTCTAGATTGGCTCAAGGAGATTGGGAAAATAATGGTTCTTCATTCTCCTATGAAGAGCAAAGCTGAAATGCTGCAGTACTGTTTACACCTTAGAAATTGTACAGTCGTTCCCATCTGACCCAATTACTTAGTCTTCCCTTTAGTTTTCAAAACAATATGCTATTGCTGGAAATGGAATTCCCTTGAAGACAGGTTCCGATATGAAGAGTGGTATGCAAGTTTATTGAGATTGCTTTCATCCTATGTGGTGGAGCGAAAGAAGCAGAATTTGATACAGAGGTTTAATTGCAATGTGGTCATAGCAAAGGCCTCAACTGGTCCTGTGGAAGACTCTGAATTGGGAAGGTCCTTTTGTGCCCTCCTGATTTGACTCAAGGAGGTTCTGCATTTTAAATCCTTCACCAAATAGTCACTTGATATGTACTACCTCTGAGCAGGGTGTGTGACCTTGCAAGTGTCAGGTTTCTTTATTCAAGTAAAGGCTTTAGAGAGACACCTTCAAAAATCAGAAATTGGGGCAATGAATTTTTGGTCTTGGAATGGGTATCTGAGCAGAGCTCCATGAAAGATAGCACAGCTATCTTTTAATTAATCATATGTCAATATACTTAGCACCTTTATTTAAATTTGGAGGTACTTAGTGTATGTTCTCAGCATCATTGGGAATTGAGCACATATTTATTAGATGATAGAAACAGTCTTGCTTAACAGGCAATTATGAGGAGTACACACACATAGTGGCATATGCAACATTTCAGTGCACATAAAGATATTTAAAAATATGGCCTTTCAAATAATAACAGTGTAAATCTCAAGGTGATCAAATTTTAGGAGATTTTACTAGTTTTTTTTTTTTTTTTTTTTTTTTACCTATTCCTGCACTTCTTGAAGTTTCCAAATAAATATTCAGTTAATAAAGGCTCTGAATTTAAAAAATAAATGAAAAAAGCAAACAACAAACCCAGCATTCACTTTAATTAATGATAGAATTTATTGATGAATCCTTGGCAGCTCTTGGCTTTCAGGATGAAAACCTCACTATGATTTCTTTTGGGAAAAGACACCAGAAGTTGCACTATTGACTCTGTGTACAGGATACATTGATTACAGCCTATGATAAGATGAGCCCATCATTGCATTTGGTCAAAAATGGAATTACTCATGGAAGTTCACTTAAAAAGCAGATCTAGCCAAGTGTGGTGGCACACACCTGTAATCCCAGCAGCTCAGGAGGTTGAGGCAGAAGGATAGTAAGTTCAAAGCCAGCCTCAGCAAAAGTGAGGCCCTAAGCAACTCAATGAGACCCTGTTTCTAAACAAAATATTAAAAAGGGTCCGGGGATGTGTCTCAGTGGTTAAGTGCCCTTGGGTTCCCTGATACCCTCCCCGAAAAAAGCAGATCTACATAGGTGTGTTTGATTCATGGCATTTATGTTACCTTCAGGAATTGTAAGTCAGGGAGATCTCCAAAGTAGAAAGAGTATTGGAAGGTGTTGAATAGCCAGAAAACATAATAAATGGCTGTTATCATGCATACTTCCGATATAAATGGAAAAATGCAATAATTTTATTTAGAAAGGATCAACATTGCTAACACTAGACTTTGCAAAACCTGTTTATGTTTCAAACTGATTTTTTTTAAAAATAACTGAAATATGACTAAATATTAAAGGTAGGTTGTATTCACAGTTCTTTGTACTCAAAAGCTCAATTTTTCTTATCTGAAAAATGGAAGAAACGATATCTGTTTTGAAGGATTGCTGCTTGTATTCTACAAAAATGATTTTAAAATGGCCCACTTGTAGAATTAAATAAGTAGTAATATCATTAATATTACTGGTATCATTGTCGTTGCTTCATTAACACGAGGAAGACAGAGTGACAAGTTTTCTGGTCGATTATTTCTCCTGAAAGTGTTGATAATTATGCTATATTTAATGAAGAGAAAGAGTACTGACAATTTTCCTGTAGATAACTAAACAAAATTTCCTGTCAAACTCTGTACATGCAAAATAGATATTGTTTTTGCCAGAAGGCGCTCTGCTCTTCTCTTCTCTTTTGTGAGAAGAGCATATTTATGTATAACATAAATATTTTGCTATGGACTCCTCTGTTCTTTTGTGTATTCACTCAAAGCTATCTTGGCAATAACTGTTAACATTCTTTTCCCTGAACAATAGGATCTCAGTCATGGGGCACTTAGTTCACAATTAGAAATAGGATAACACACTTGAGTATAAAGGATTTCTAAGCAAATTAAATATCATTTACTTAAGTCTTAGAACTAAAGTTTCTGGAGATCATACAGTCATGAAAAGATCCTATAGCAGCTTTCTGATATAGAACATTCTTTAATCATATTCATCAAAGATGTTTTACTGTATTTCACTCAGAAACTTGTCTTGATCAGTTAGCTTTAGAGTCCAGTTGATACAGTTGAGATATAACTTTTCTTGAAATGTTTTATGTATAATTCATACAAATTGTGTTTTGGCAGTGCTAAAATGCACAAAAGGGAGCTACAAACATTAAGAATAACATCTTGCTTTTCTATTGTCAAAACTTGCCATTCACAGAATATTGTATCCAATAACAACAGTACACACAATTTTCTTGGGTGCTTGTTGAACATTTTCTAGGAAAAACCATATGTGAGCCCATACATTTAATTCCTATAGATTAAAAAGATAAACCTTCCACAAAGTGTCTTCTCTGATCACAGCATGATAAAGTTAGAAATCAATAACAGAAAAAAAAATCTGGAAATTTTACAAATTTGTGTAAATAAACATCACATTCTCAACAAGTGTGCCAAAGAATAAACCTAAAAGTAACTTAGCAAATAAATAAAAAATAAAACTTGACATACTTAGACTTATGGCATATAGCAAATGCAGTACCAAAAGGGGGAATTTATAGCTCTGAATCCATATACTGAAAACAGGCAGGATCTCGAACAAACAGTTTGACTTTATAATTTAATTAGCTAGAAAAATAAGAAAAAATTAAACCCAAAGACTGCACAAGGAAAGAACTAATATTAGAGCAAAAAATAAAATGAAAGATATAAAATAAAATCAATAAAATGAAAAGTTCAGTTTTTGAAAAAAAATCATAAAAATCCACGTCTTAAGTAGACTAACAAAGAAACAAGAAAAATCAAAAAGGGAGGAGACTCAAATTACTAATAAATTACTAAAATTAGAAATTCGGGTGGGGTTGTGGCTCAGTAGCAGAGTGCTTGCCTAGCACGTACAAGGCACTGGGTTCAATTCTCAGCACCAATTATAAATAAAGGAAAGGTCAATAGCCAACTAAAATTAAATATATTAAAAAAAGAAATGAAATTAGGAAAACTACTGTCAATTCCACTGAAATAAAACTGAATATAAAAGAGTACTATGAACAATTGTACACTAAAATATGGGATGACTTAGATAAAAAGGACAAGTTTCTAGAAACACAAAACTCATGTTCACATGATGCCATGTGCACCACCCAGCAATAGGAAGTGATTTAGTAGTTTCCATTCTTTTATTTTGTTTGGCTTAAATGTTACCTTATTTTTGCTCACTTCACTCTTCAGGTTAACAAAACATTATCTGTGAACATCTCTAATATCAACATTTTCCCATATAGTCTTGTATTTTTAACTAGCAAAATGTATTTCATCTCCCCATTTAAAAAGTGTTTCCCTCTACTAAATTTCATCTAAGTCCACTGTCTCATAAAGTTGACTTAAACTTTCTCTTCCACATTGTACACAAGGTCCAATGACTTCTTCAATATTCAAAATATCCCGAGGAATTTCTAATCTCATAATTACCTCTTGCTGTGTTTCTGGCCCATACACCTGCTTCCTTAGAAACTCAATGGATGTTACCTTTCCCTTTCTGACATTTCTCCAAAAGTTGGGACAGGTTATATATGTGTAAAATACATACAAAATATGTATAGGTATAGATGTGGATATTCATATATATATATTCATATGTTTAAGAAAGTAAGTACATATGTGTGTATATGTAATATACAAGTAAATATGTATATATGAGCAAATATATATGTATATATATTATTTTTCTGAAAAGCAGCAACAAAATAAAGAAAAAGACTTTCCCCCTAAGTGCTTTGTTACCACAGTGACCTAAAAAAATTGGAGAAGCAGCAGCAGCAGAGATTTATTTAATAATCAATGTAAACAATGATTTTCTGAAATATCTTTATGTTACTCCAATTATGTGTATTTGTGTTATGGCTTGGATGTGACGTGTCCCCTGGAAGCTCACATGTGAGGCAAAGCAAGAAAGTTCAGAGGAGAAATGATTGGGTAGTAAGAGTCTTAACCCAATCAGTGATTTAATCCCCTGATAGGGATTACCTGAGTGGTAACTGAGGTGGTGGGGTGTGGCTGGAGGAGGTGGGAACTGGGGTGTGGCTTTGGGGTATAGATTTGAATCTGGTTAGTGGAGTTTCTCTCTCTGCTTCTTGATCAAGATGTGAGCTGCTTCCCTCTCCACACCAGCTGGCCATGATGTCCAGCCTCACCTGGAGCCCCGAGGAATGGAGCCAGAATGGAGCTGGCATTCTATGGACTAAGACCTCTGAAATGTGAGCCCTCAAATAAATTTTTTCTCTCTAAAAATTGTTCTGGTCAGGTCCTTTAGTCACAGCAGTGAAAAAGCTGACAAAAACAATTGGCCTTTTTCTTTTTTTTTTCACCTCCTTACTTTCCTCATTTCTCAAGAGGAAAACAGAAATGAAACAGAATGAGCAAAATTTCCATCTACATTATTTTGTGCAGAGCCAATCAACTCTGGATTCCAACCTCAGCTTCTGAAATACTTTCATGTTCATGACCTGAGAGCCCTGTGTTGTTGCACACACACACACACACACACACACACACACACACACACTTGATCTCTCAGTACATTCAGGATTGCACATGGTACAGTTAAAAATAACCAGATGTGCAGGACTTGTCTTGCAGTCAAGATACTCTGAGACACAGCATTGAATCCAGACCTCAGCCAACTCCTTTCAGAAAGTCTATTGCATGTGAAAGAGACAAGGAATTCCGTGTTCTTCACATGCAGTCTACTCCTGGTGCTTGAGGGCTCCTCACCCATAGATATACCCACTTCTCAACCGTTTGTACATAAATATTCTGCCACTGAATATTGTCCACACAAAAAAAATCACAACTAATTTGCAGATAATTGAATACTTTCTCCTCTCACATGGTCCTTGGTGCGACCTCACAAAACTTCTGTGCACAATTAAAAGAATAAATTCAGATTGCCCCCACCCAATCTATTATTTTGGAATTTTATGTATAAGGATCATATTGTGCTATTATCTTCATTTCATTTAAAGTAGTAGGTATGTTGACATTACGTGATTTTGGATATTAAAAATAGAAATAGTCTTTGAAAAACTTTGTATATGGAGATTGTGTGTGTGTGTGTGTGTGTGTGTGTGTGCACACTATGCATGTGTTTTAAATACAAGGACGTGAGTGTGCTGAAGGACTAGCATAGATGTCAGAGACTATTCCAATTGGGGATTAATGTTGAACTGGATAATAATGCAAAGCTCTGCTTCCACAATCAATGGAGGGATGCTTTGGATTTTGGATTTTTTCCCTTACATGTAAATATGACTTTCTGATGTGTATGTGGGTGTTTCTAGGTGTGGTTTTTTTTGGGGTTAAGGAGATGCTGTGTAGGGTGTGGCTAAATCAATGTTTTGTATATGACTTATGTGGGTAACAGCATTATATGTCTACTTTTAATGGAAATCATGCTATTTGCACACTTGACCAACACTATGGTTGACTTATGTTATTGATGAGGGCTACATTGTATTAAAGTAAAAGAGAAGCAAAAGGCAGGGCTGTTTTTACTGGGTGTTAGTGTTTGGATAGAGTGATACAGATGTAAAGGTCAGTAAGCTATGAGGGAGGGGAAATTGCAAACATGGAGAACTGTGAACCATTCAGTAGAAGCAGTTAGCAGGGCAGAAGAGAGTGCAAAAAAAGAAATCTTTTCACTTTCAAAACATGAATTTCCTGAATACTGATCATTACATACTGATATTTAAAGAATATTTTAAGTAGCGATTTTCAAAACACTCAATTACTACTGAATTCCAAACAAAAATTAGGACAATTATTTGGCAAGAAAGTCCCAGGGAGAAGACTTAAGGAGAGTTCTCAAAGAAGCTCCTATTAGTACCTATATAAAAAGAAGGCATTTCTCCCTAGCAATTTAGATTATTTTTCCTTTAAAGAGACACTGTTATATATTTAGGAAGTGAACTTAAGTATTCTGTATTAAATGGATAGTTTCCACAAAGATAAAAAAGTTCTGCATATTTTTAACTCTCATGGAAACATATTTTTAATATCAGATGCACAGTCTGGTTTTTGTCAATTGAAATATTTCCAGTAGCAATAAGCAGTGATGTTTGCTCTATATATGATTAAGAACTTGGATGTCTCTAACTTTAAATAAATCCATGATATGGTTCTAATTTTTGGTACATAATATCATACAGATATTTAACCCTCATAATCAATCGCTTGATTTTCCTATGAACATATATATGCTAACACATTCACATATGTTGAAAATGTGCCTTAGCTCTTTCTTGGATCATTGGATTGATAGGTATGTTTGTACAAGAAAAAGTATAGTATATGTAGAGTTTAGCACTGTGTTTTGAAGCATCTACTGGGGGTCTCTGCATGCACCTATGGATAAGAAGCAACTATCTATTATGGAATTTTACCATTTTTAGTTCTATATATTGCTGTTAAATCATGTTTCCAGATTCTCCATTTCTGCATCTTGAGTCCAGATGCCATCTGAACTCCTGTAAAACAGAAAATGATCCAGGACTGAAGCAATTTGTGTGTAACATACAATTTTATGTACTTGTCACAGTTAACATTTCTGTCAAATATTTATGGTAAAATTGAGAACTGTCCATGAGAATCAAAAGTAGCAAAGATGTGGTAAATTGTAATTCAAAACAACAGACTACATGTAACAAATGGAAAATTCTTAGAGTAAATTAATCATTTTTTGTTTTTGTTAATTTATCTAAGTATGCTACGGATGGGTGACTTGAGAACACTCTCTGCACAATAATGTAAAGTGATTAATGTAATAAACATCTTAATAGTATAATACACTGTTTTAGAACCTAAAACAGCATTTCCCAACATATACTGCTGCATGATAGACACTGTGAAAAAAATTTCTCTAGTCAAATAACTAGGAGTTATTGCAAAATATATACCCATCTTAGATTATTTAGTCCATAATAGAGTTTAACAATTGAAGAAACTTTTCTTTATTGTGCAATCTTTCCTATGGGTTTTGTTATTCAGTTTTGTTTTGCTTTTTGTCCATATGACTTTTTCCCCCAAACATTTGGTGATTAATGGAACTAGTGTTCAATGGAATGTGTATTTGGAAATTGTGATTCAATGCAAGATGAGTCTGCAACAGGAAATTATATCCCAGTCTAATGAGAGATGAATATTCTACATATTGACTCATAGAAAAATTGATAGATTATATTTGCATACTATCCTAAGTTATAAAAACTAAAAAGCATGTTATCATAATAAGAAATAATAGAGGTTATATTGACACTCTTAGGGACTATTTGAATCTGGCATTCACTTTATTTCCTATTTCAATCCTTTATTGTTTATTTACCTTTATTTGCAAGGGAATATTTTTTCCTAAAACAAGTAATATTATTAAAATAATAAAAGCTTTCTATTTAATTTGAGACATATCATTTCTGACTGTAATTTTGTACTAAATACTTTTATTTATTTATGTTTACTTAAAAAATCAATGTAATATTCATTATTTTACAATATATTGCATATATAATCAATAATATGAATATGAACGTGTTTCTAAAGGGATATAATACACCACATAGAAAATTTATTGTAATATAGTTTGTTGTAACAATAATTTAACCAAAGTGATATTTTAAAATTAAAGTGTACAATATTATATTTTTGAAAGACTTATTGTTGCATCTTAAAATTATAGAGTGACATTAGCAAAACTGATATAAATCATATTGTTTCATAAATGCAGTTATGTTGTTAAAATATTTTCCTTGTTACCCTAAATACACGGTAGCTATTAAGTTCTTATTTAATGTAAAATTTCAATGTCTTAAAAAAGCATGAAATATACTCTAACATACAAAAATATTAAAAATGAACATTGCTTTAAAAAATGTGCAAGATTTTGAAGCAAGAAGTAGAAAACAAAATGAATAACCAAGCAAAAGTATGGTAAGAGCATGGAATGCTCTTAAATTAGATCATATTTTTTTTTCCAACAAGGCTTATAATCATGAAAAAAGACGGAATTTAATTGTTCTTTGGAAAGAGCTGACATACTGCTTTTAAATTTCCCAAAGGAAACTAGAGGTGTGCCATACTATGTAGAATTTGGATGAGCATAATCATATCCTACAGAATTTTCCATATGTTTCAAGTAAACGAAAAGTCACTTGAAAAATGACTTTTATTTGATTTCATTTGAATGGCCCAATTTTCAGATTAAAATGGATCAGTTTTTCATTAATGTAGAATGAAAATAAGATTCAACAAATTGAATTGTCTATACATCAGCTTACACTAAGAGAATTCTACTTAAAATTTACCCTATTACTATTTTATACTTAGAGAATCCAATCTTTAGGAAGCAGGTTTATTTTATTGAAATTATTCATTTGTAACTCGAAAATTTATGTTTTAGTTTGAGACAATTTGATTAGATTTTCTGTGTAAATAAAGTATTCCAATTATATCTTAATCTACTTGATATATGCATTTGGAGAAAGGCATATATCTAAACTTTTAGGTGCCATGTTATTTTTAGCTTAAATGCATTTCAGAACAAAAGATTCAGAAAAGTATCAACTTTTTTTTTTTTTTAAACTAGTACCTTTAGCCAGGTTCTTTCCCTTCTTTTGTTTGATCTTTGAGATGATTTGTCTTTTGGGGTGTCATAATAAGAAAGACTAATTAAGAACACTAATAACCCAATCAATAAATGGGCCAAGGAAATGAACAGACACTTTACAGAGGAAGATCTACAAGCAATCAACAGATTTATGAAAAAATGTTCAACATCCCTCGTTATAAGAGAAATGCAAATCAAAACCACCTTAAGATTTCATCTTACACCAATTAGAATGTCTTTTATCAAGAACACAGGCAACAACAGGTGTTGGCGAGGATGTGGGGAAAAGGGTACACTCATACATTGCTGGTGGGAGTGCAAGTTGGTGCAGCCATTCTGGAAAGCAGTGTGGAGATTCCTTAGAAAACTTGGAATGGATCCACCATTTGACCCAGCTATCCCACTCCTTGGCCTATACCCAAAGGACTTAAAATCAGATTGCTTCAGTGATGCAGCCACATCAATGTTCATAGCTGCTCAATTCACAATAGCTAGATTATGGAATCAACCTAGATGCCCTTCAGTAGATGAATGGATAAAGAAACTGTGGTATATATACACAATGGAATATTACTCAGCCATAAAGAAGAATAAAATTATGGCATTTGTAGGTAAATGGATGATGTTGGAGACTGTTATGCTAAGTGAGATCAGTCAATCCCCAAAATCCAAAGGCCGAATGGTCTCTCTGATAAATGAATGATGATGCATAATGCGGGGGGGAATTGTGGCAAGAATGGAGGAAGGATAGATAGCATTGAGGGAAGGAAGGGGTGGGGGCAGGGTGGGGGGTAAAAATAATAACAGAATGTGTGACAGATACCATTGCCCTGTGTACATGCATGAACGCACAGATGGTGTGACTCTACTTTGTGTACAGCCAGTGAAACAATAGCTGTACTCCATTTGTGTTCAATGAATCAATAAGTAAATAAAAAAAAGAACTATTGATTAAGAAGACAGGCCTGCATAAATTGAATAATTTGAAGAATATCATCTACCTTTTATTTCATATAGGGGATTGTATTAACAAGTAAAGCTTTGCATTTAAAGGAAATTATGCACTTCAATGAGAATAGTTAACCTCAGTCTTGGACTATTTTGGGGATATACATTTCCCTTTAATTTTCAAAGTTTAGTCTAGTCTGTGTAATTCATTCACGGTTTGCACACTGGTTGCATTTTATGAACAATCATTGTTCTGCAGTCAGTAGACATTTTAAATTTACCGTGACTACCAAATTGCACAGAATTATAAAACCTAGAATAATTGTACTACATACATAATTTCCTGTTCATTCAAATAAAGTCTTTGCCTTTCCATATATTTATTCACTATATTTTCCCTACCATAGCTGAAGAACCTAACACAAACTTAAGGGTAAAATGTCAATTTCTTTGTCTTTTTAAGAGTAGAATATTAATTTAAAATATCTGAATCAATGACTTTAAAAAGAACAATACACTTTAAAAATACAGCTGTCATAGTCAAATATTGCTCCAACATTTCTTGCGTATAGTCTTTAATAGTTTCTGCATGTATCACATAACACATTGACCCAGCTAGACCAATCTTACTTCAGTTCTGAGGATGATGAAAAGTACAGCACAATCAGATATAAGCTTTTGCAAAGTGTGGATTAAGATTTTTATTATAGTTAGAACAAAATGAAAACTAAAACATTAAGTTTAAGCAAAATAAGTTCCATTAGTTTTAATTTCATTTTCCCATCTTTAATTTGATACATGTTTTTTCAGTGAGTGATGGAGAAGTGATTATCTTGAATTGCTATTAACAAAATTATTTGGTTGTAACCAATGAGAGAATGGGGCAAGTATGCAGGTCAGTTCTCTTTAACTAGTGTGGTGCAGTTAACAGGTCAGTCTAGTGCTGGAGAGGCTGAGGATCTATTTTTAGTGAGATCAGTAACAATAAGTATAGCTCCAAGTGGAACTGATTCATCTTTGAAAACCAGAGTTATTATAACACAAATGACAGTGGCCTCTAAGTTGCTAATATTAGCAACTGGTTCTCTGTTTCATTGTTTTCCTCTACTTTAATTGTTCTGATAAGTATTTTTTAACAAGCATTTTGTAGGTAACTATGCTAAGATAACCATGAACATTAATAACAACCTGAATTCAAGAAAATGAACTGTCCCATTCATTCTGTAAGACATATCTGAAGTTTTATATTGGAAAATTACCTGTTTTGAATGGCTCTATATAACTTGTTGAATATTTTCGTTCATTTATTTTTATGTGGTGCTGAGGATCGAACCCAGTGCCTCACACATGCTCGGCAAGCGCTCCACCACTGAGCCACAGTCCCAGCCCCCAACTTGTTGAATATTTTCAAAGTTGAATATAGAAGGTTTTAAATACTACAGTTTTTAGGTGAATCGATATGGATGGCCACATGATTTATCAGATTATATTCTGGGGGCAGCCCTTTAGTATAAAACATTAAGATATTCAATTTTAAAAGCATAATTTACTCAACCTCCTATTTCACACATGTATTTCCACCATCCCTTAATGGCACACCAAAATGTATGTTTTTAATTTAGTGTGTTTGATAGAAAAAAATTAAATGCCTTCATAGCAATTCAAGATACTAATAATTTGTTATTAAATCATTACAGAATTATAGGGAAGGAAATAATTATGTCAACTCATTGGGAGGGGCTTACAAATTCATGTTAATATTGCACATAAAAGATTCAAAAATGATATAGAGTCAGTAGATTTATCCCAGAGAGAGGCAAAAATCTGTTGGTTTGACAGATATTGTGATAACACTCCAGTAAATTTTACAGCTAACTAATTTTAACAGGCCTGAATCACGAGGAAAAACCACTCAAAAAATACATCATTTAGCATGACATGAGTCACACCAAAGTCTGAAGCGTTTTATAAAGGGCTGAGTCCATAGGAAATACAGCTTTCTGGTAGAATGTGATCATAGTATTAATTAAGCTTATTTACTTTTAGTCATACTTTTTATCATTAAAATAGCATTCTGAGCAGTTTTTTTTTTAAGGGGGTAGAGAAGAACATTCCATAGTGAAAAAAATGTATAGATATTGGGTAATGCACAACAGTCACATGAATAAGTACAGTTTCCACATGCAACCGGGACATAAAATCAACAGTAATAATGGTCTGTGTTAAGGGAGAGTTTGTCCCAAGCCACAAGACAGACTATCTTGTCAAAGTGATTAAAATGATGATATCAGTTTATGGCTTAGAATTCAACGGTTGATTAAAAATTATGCTGAATATTTACATTTGTATTTCTTCAGGTGTAATAATTTTTACATATTTAAAATCAAAGTCTCATATTTTCTTATTCACTGCTTCCATACTATTTTCCTAATTGACAACCTATTTAAGTGGTTGGATTGACACACATACTACTTTTACTGTAGAGACTGAATTTAGTCTAAAATTATTATTGAAACAGTGTTCCACTTTCATAGCTGTTTTCAATTGGTCAGACAGACTATATAAATTAAATAAGAGACCCAGAATAACTAAAGCAATTCTTAGCAAGAAGAGCGAAGCAGGGGGTATCATAATACCAGACTTTCAATTGTACTATAGAGCAATAGTAACAAAAACGGTATGGTATTGGCACCAAAATAGGCAGGTAGATCAATGGTCACAGAATAGAGGACACACAGACAAACCCACATAGATACAGTTATCTCATACTCTAGTATGAGAGACAAAGGCGCCAAAAACATACAATGGAGAAAAGACAGCCTCTTCAGCAAATGGTGCTGGGAAAACTGGAAGTCCATATGCAGCAAAATGAAACTAAATCTCTATCTCTCACCCTGCACAAAACTCAACTCAAAATGGATCAAGGACCTGGGAATTAGACCAGAGACCGTGCACCTAATAAAGAAAAAGTAGGTCCAAATTTTCATCATGTGGGCTTAGGACCAGATTTCCTAAACATGACTCCTAAATCACAAGAAATAAAAGCAGGAATCAAGATTGAAACTAAAAAGCTTTTTCTCAGCAACGGAAACAATCAACAGTGTGAAGAGAGAGCCTACAGAGTGGGAGAAAATATTTGCCACACACATTTCAGATAGAGCACTCATTTCCAGAATCTATAAAGAACTCAAAGAACTTTACCCCAAGAATGCAAATAACCCAGTCAATAAATGAGCTAAGAAAATGGGCAGACACTTTACAGAGGAAGAGCTACAAACAATCAATAGATATATGAAAAAATGTTCAACATCCCTAGTAATAAGAGAAATGCAAATCAAAACCACTCTGAGATTCCATTTCACCCCAATTAGAATGTCTATTGTCAAGAATACAAGCAACAATAGGTGTTGGTGAGAATGTGGGGAAAAATGTACACTCATACATTGCTGGTGGAATTGTAAAGTAGTGCAGCCACTCTGGAAAGCAGTGTGGAGATTCCTGAGAAAACTTGGAATGGATCCACCATTTGACCCTGCTATCCCACTCCTTGGCCTATACCCAAAGGACTTAAAATCAGCACACTACAGTGATGCAGTCACATCAATGTTCATAGCTGCTCAATTCACAATAGCAAGATTGTGGAACCAACCTAGATGCCTTTCAATATATGAATGGACAAAGAAACTGTAGTATATATACACAATGGAATATTACTCAGCCATAAAGAAGAATAAAATTATGGCATTTGCAGGTAAATGGATGGAGCTGGAGATGGTCATGCTGAGTGAGATTAGCCAATCCCCAAAAACCAAAAGCCTAATGATTTCTCTGATAAGTGGATCATGATACATAATGCGGGGTGGGAGGGAGGCAAGAATGGAGGAAGGATGGATTGCATAGGGAAAAAGGGGGAGTGGAATTGGGGAGGGGGTAAGAATAGTAACAGAATGAGACAAACGTCATTACCCTATGTACATGCATGATTACACAAATGGTGTGACTCTACTTGTGTACAACCAAAGAAACAGCTGTACCCCATTTTGTACAATGAATCAAAATAAATTTAAAAAATCACATGCAATTACAGATTTTCTAAATTTCTCACTTAGTTTATGTGCGAAAGTCATTAACTGACACCCAAAGCAGCACAGAAAATAGAATCTGATTTTTTTATTTTCTGTTTACCAATGTCCCTTTAATGTCTGTGGATGTAGCTCAGTGGTAGAGGGCTTACTTAGCATGCATGACATCCTGGGTTCAATTCCCAGCACCACATATACACACATGGAGAGAGTAAATACTAGCGTGCCTTAAAAAAAAAATCAAATTCATTTTACTTCTAGGAATTTTGTTATTTCAAGGTAATGAATAACAGTAAAAATAAATAATTTACAGACTTTAGAAGATAAAATGTAAAAATAAAATCTATATGTTTATATATTTATTGCTTTGATATTTTACCTAGAATTTTCAATTATTATTTCTATATTTATTTTTTCTACTAGAGGTTTGCTTTGAAGCTATCACTTCTTAAATTTGGCTTTTCAGATCTTTCAGCCTACCCTTAAATACTCTCTTCATAATACATGTTATACATTCAATCCATAACACAATGCTATTAAGTCATCTATAAATTCAACAGGATCTGTAAAATACAGTCTGATGATTAGATTGACCCAATGAAACAAAGTACTATAGCTTTCTAAAATTTTGGTTATGTCTTTCTTTGGCTCCATTGTTCCTTAGTTTTGAGAGACAATAGGTCACTGTTCCAATGATGTCCCAAAGTTTTTGTTGTTGTTGTTGTAGGGTTTTTATCCTTCTTGTTGTTTGTTTGTTTTAGTTCTGGAGATTGAACCCAGGGCCTAGCCCATACAAGGCAAGCTCTCTTCTACTGAGATATTTCCCCAGTCATTTCTGTTTTTATTTTGGGACAAAGTCTCTCTAAATTGCCTAGACTGGCCTGCCACAACCTCCACAGTATCTGAGTTTATAGGCACTGAAGCTTTTAATGGTGTTGGCCAATTAATTTTGAATTTCCTCAAAAGTTGTAAGAGCAGGTAAGTGCTGAGTTGGTGAGGTTTTTAAAATTTAAATGGTGCAGTTTTACCAAGACCTTTCATTTATACTTTATAAATTATATTCTCCTTCATGAGCAGAATTCATATACAGGTACCATTATATGATACCCAAAACATTGCATAAGGATAAATGTACACATTTGAAAAAGAAATGTCCGGATCACCAAAGCTTCGGATTCATTTATGTTTGACATTGACACATTTGTTAATTTTGTGCATATTTTAATGACTCATAATTATGAGTCAGTTGAGATTCTTATTCTTTGTAGCACTCTAGGCAATCCCACAACATCTTCTATAACAATTAGTAGTTAATAAATAAAAGCAATATTTAACAAAATTGAGTTATTTAATAAAATTATTTTAATTGTATTAGGTTT
Source organism: Glaucomys volans (assembly GCA_020662805.1). Taxonomy (NCBI): domain Eukaryota; kingdom Metazoa; phylum Chordata; class Mammalia; order Rodentia; family Sciuridae; genus Glaucomys; species Glaucomys volans. The sequence goes on from JAJEJO010000874.1 coordinate 1,153,648, forward strand.
TTCATAAAATTAAGGCATTATGTTTTCGTTATTTATCATGAACAAATACCTAAACAACAGTATACTTTGGATTTAACATAAGGAAATATTTATATGTGATAAAGATGTGATACTTATTTTTGTCAAGTGTGTGAATGATGTCTTCTAATCTTTGGCTCTCAGAAAACAAATTACATTTGATCCAATATTTAATTATAGTTTACAGAATATACTACATTATTTGTTTACCAAGCTAATTTCTTCATTTTATCTTTTCAGTGACTATTCAGCACAGAAGAATATGAGTGTCTGAGGTATGTTCTGAGAAAAATTTTAGAATATATTTGTAAACTGCTTAAATCTTTATTTTCTGACATAGTGTTCCTCCTTCTAGTTACAATAATAAGTCTTTGGATGATGAAGGATATGGGGTTCAATTACATTTTCAATAATTTCAAAGGATTCCTTTATTGAGTTAATGTAATTTTTAATTAACTGAATTTGTTCAAGTCTTTAAAAGTTGCTATTGAATACTATAATAGCAAGCTTTGTCCATACCATAAAACCTGTTTTCATAGCGGGTATTTTTTTTTTTTCTTGAAAAGAAAAGTGTCAAAAAGTATCTTCCCTTTAAAATTTGGCATGCATTCCAAGAATAGAGTTTTCCTGGTAATTAGAGGAAGCTGTGGAGACAGTTCAGGTGCTATTTTCTGTAGCAATTGTTTTAGTGATATGCCAGTCTCATGAAAAAACTAATATTATATTGCATGATTATTATCTGTCTTAATACCATCCCCAACCTCCATTTTCCAATAACCTGGTGTAAAATACTAAAATAATTCTGTCTTCAGTTCCAAACACAGAGTTCCTAACGTCCTCATAAATAAGGGTACTAGGAGAATCTCTTGGTTCTAGTTTTTAGTCTTTGACCTGGTTCTCTATGTCGATTTATAAGACCTTTGTAATTTCCTGAGACTCAGGAGTGTCTTTTGTTCTAATGAGGTGACTCTTGAGGAGCTTCTGAATGGTGCCTGTTTACCACCAGGACAAAGCAATAATAAGAATTTTGGAACTTTTAGCCCCATATTTCATTTTCTGGAGAGAAGAAAGTAGGGGAATAGAGTTAAATAAGAGATTATCCCAGTGATGAAATTTCCATAAAAATCTCCTGAGTTTCAGTTTGCAAATTAGTGAACATGTGCTGGGAGTGTGGTCCACTCTGCTTAAAGGCATTCTGGACCCTTCTAAATCTTGCCTTCTTTGTCCCTTCATCTGGCTGTTCATTTGTAATAATCCTTTGTAATAAATGAAAAATAATAAGTAAACTGTTCTGGGTTCTGTGGGTCACCCTAGCAAATTTTGGAACCCAAGGAAAGGGTCATGGGAACCTCTGCTTTGTAGCCCATTCAGATAAAACTGTCGGTACTCTGGGGTCTGAAGTGAGATCCCCCAACTCAATATTGTGGGACTGAACCCTTAACCTGTGGGGGTGGGGGTCTGTATTTTGACTCCAGTTAGTATCAGAACTGAATTGAATTGTAGGATACCCAGGTGATAGCAGAGAATTGGTCAGCATGAAAAGCAAAACAACCACTCTCAAAAACCCCCAAACCAAAAACATACATATGGCCACAGAAGTGCTGAGTGTGAATGTAGAGAAAACATTTTTCTTCACTCACTCACTGAAGAAAAGATATTTTATCAAAACCAGGCATTACTGTGGTTATTGGCAAAGGGCCTGAGAATCTGCTGGAAAGAATATATAAATGTTCAGTTGAATATTTATTAGAACCTTTCAATCCTTTCTTGGAGGTTAAGTACAGTCGTAGAATATATATGATCTCCAAACTAAAAGCACTCATTTGTGTTCTGTTTAAAATTAATATTTGAAAGACTTGGTGAAGAGTGTAAATGTTTCTGGTATTGCTTCATTGTAAATGTCTGGAAAGTATATACAGATAATTCAACTTCAAAGGGAAAATTTCCTTTTTATTTTTTTTTGTACTAAGGTTGAACCTGAGGGTGCTTAACCACTGAGCCACATCATCAACCCCGTTTTTTGTTTTTTGTTTTTTTTAAACAGAATCTCACTAAGTTACGTAGGACCTCAATAAGTTGCTGAGGCTAGCCTGCAACTTGTCATCTTCTTTCCTCAGCCTCCTGTCTTCACAGTCACTGGGGTTATAGGCATTGGTCACTAGGCTAGGCTACTATTTTTTTTTTATTTTCATAAAGAAACTTCTAATGGATACTGTTGGGTTTTTGGAGCCAATAAGGAACAATGTCACTCTGAAAGCATGTACTGGATACATTGCTGAAAATAATGAATTTCATGTCATCGTATTAAACCGTGTTGGTTCTCTATATATTGAATGCAAAAAGGAAATAAAGACGTACAACATCAAATATGTAAATCCCAGTTAGTATGTGTTTCTGTGGAATGTGTATTTATTTGTGTGATTTGTTATGGGTATGTGCACAGATGTTTGTTTGCACACACAACAATTTGTCTGGTGTTATCCCAAAAGTCAAATCATAGCAATTCTAGGATGGACAAACTATTAAGGAATCATCTAGGAAAACAGAAGAATTGTTACTGTTATATCAATTTGAATCCTTTAGTTTCATTGTTCATATATTTAAGAGGAACAAAATATTCAGTTTTTCTCGAAAAGCAACTTCATCAAATATAAATATATAGTAAACTTAATTTTATAAAATCACATCTGAATATATTGATATTTAAATAACATAATTGGAAAATGTCTCTATTCACTGCCAATACTCATACCCCTCCTCTTTGAACATTTTTTCTCAAAATAAATGAAATGATAGCATATGAGTTTTGATTCTCTTTGTTTTAACTATCACATTTAATCATGGTTACACAGTAGCACCAAAATTAGGACAAAATACAAGAATTACAGGAGAGATTTTAAATGATATGAGCTCATTGCATGCTTCAAAAGTCTCATGTCTGAGAAAAAGAAGTTTCCAACTGCCAAAATTTTGCTGCATTTTCTCCCAAAAGAAATATACCCCAACCCACCCCAAACTAAACAAAAGATACAATAGACTGATTTTTGAATAGATATGTTATCTACAGTTTATAGGACAGACAGTCCATTTAAATAGAAAAAGATTGTTTTTACATAAAGCAAGATAAAGTACAAAAGCACAGCTTTTGTAATTTTGGTAATATTGCAATTTTACAAACATATTGCATAGTATGTGTAAGAAAATAGTTCCATTTTTTTATATATCTCTATATACAAGAAAACATTTACATGAAAGTTACAAAACAAAATAAATGAATAGTGGACCTGATTTAAAGAATTGTATAAATAAGAAAACAAACTCCAAATTACATATCTCCATTGTAAGTGAATGTCCTTGCACATCTTTAACCCTGTTTGGTTTTTATTTATAAATATTCAAATGAAAGAGATATTCAGACTAGAAAAACAAAAAGAATCACAGTTCATTATACCTCATTTCCTTTACTGTTTTTCATTGACTTTCTCAAAGAGTGGAGTCACATCAATTAACACTTAAAAAATAGCCCTCTGGTTCTAGGAGTATTTTAAATTAATGATATTCAGCAAAGATTTTTAGCAAGCAATGAAAGTTTAAGCTCAGTTGAGTTACTCCTTCCATCCTGAGCCCACTTGGGGATGTGGTCTTTAAGTACTGGTTTTATGAAGAGCAAGGAATCTGTTATGCACGTATAGAAGATCAGTGGATCACACTAACAAAGTTTTTCTTCTACAACAAAAGCATTAACTAATGGCTACTGCTCAGAATCCCATAAGGAGGATGTTTACTACCTTGTGTAATAATTATAAGTTCCACTATTTGTTTTAATCAATTAGTAGAAGCATCATTGATATAGAATTAAATATTATAGAAATTCCAGTCTTTGGTCTTTGACATTTAAACAATTAATGAACTGTAGTTTGAAACAACACAACAGTGTTTATGAGGTCATTCCTTAATATATGATTCTGTTAAAAGAATAAAAATACATTATTATTTTACTTCATGATAATGATATTTTTATAGTTTCCATTATAATAAAATGAACTAGTATGTAAAGGAAATAATTTCTCCACGTACTTTAAATATGAGCAATTCTAATTAGACCAAAGCTACTGAAGAATAAGGTGACAAGATCTCACTCATATGAAACTCAAATGATTTTGGCTTTGATGGTTTTAGAAGAATTTGATCATTAAATATCTTCAACTATTTTAAGAATTTAATATTATGATATTGACATTATCTGATATAAAAATATAATGTTTATATGCATCAGAAACTTTCCAGACTATTGCTGCCTCATACAGAGATTCCATGTTGGCAAAAACATAATTCATTAGTAGTTTTATTTTTGTAAAATGAGGCACTGTCCAATTGAACCATTAAAGTAGTACATAGGAATTTTGAATGGCATAACACATTACAAAAAGATTAGCAATTGACTTCAGTGATCAAAAAACCTTTCCTTCAAAAAACTAATGCCTTTTAGCATGATGGAGATGAAAACAAAACAGTTGACAGAATACTTACATTGGTAAATATTTCTTTTAACTTCCAAAATAGTTATTTTTGAATGAGACCCAAATACATACTTTTACTTTATAATATCAACTGTAGTATTGAAGTTAGACAATCAAACATGATTTCCCCTAAGTGACCTGAATGTACAAATGGCAAGAGCAAAAAATGGAGTACAGGAAGAAAAGGTTGTGATACTGAAAAGATTTGTATTTCAACATTTATAAGCAACTCTTTATCAGACAGAAGATGATCACAAATGCTAGTTTAGACTAGGCTCAGGACTGGCTGAGTCTTCTCTAAAATGAATCTTCAAAATTCAGAAATAAAAGTGACCAAAGAAAACAAGTAGTTTAAAGTATCCCTCTCACAGATAAGTAAACTCTGGCAAGAAAATTAAATACATTTCTTACGGAAGTTTACATGATTAGCTAGGGCTAGAACCAGAATCAGAACTCCTGGCTTTATTTTTAGAGATTTGGGATATTGTAATAAAAGGTTCCAAAGTTTACTTTAAAATTTGTTGCATAAAATTCTTAGATAAATGATTATATAGCAGATTATGAAATTTATGGTGCATAATAAAATAAGAAAAAATAGAAGCAGTAAGTACAGTGTAGAAATTAGATTAAAATAACCAGGAAATTTGGAAGTGTTGTTATTTTTTGAAGTGTTTTATTGAAACATCCTGAAAGAAAAAAATAATAATTTGTCTTCTTTTTTGTCTCTTTGACTGCCCCTAATCTGAACTCAAGTACATCTCAGATTATCCATTTCTGTCAAATAACTTAAATGCCAGGAGTACTACTAATCCCCTTTGTTCCTTCTTTTCTTTTTGCCTTCCCAAGCTAAACTGAGATAGCTGAGTAGGGCTCACATACTATACTTTAAAGAATTTACTTTTCTGAGTGTGATTTAGAGAAGATGAAATTTGCATCATCCATGTAAACTGAATTTTAAGTACATATGTTCTAGCTTTAAAAAAATGGTACTAGGGAAACAGATAATAAACCTGTTGGGGTATTCTGCAATTCAGGGGTCTATGTATCAAGAAAAAATCAAGTCTTTTGTGTAAGGAAATGAAGTCCTTCTATGACCAATCTTCTAAGCCTTTAACAGAAGCCTGAACTATGAGACTGTGTCTTAGATTCTGAGGAATGTAAAATAGTCAAGTCATTCCAACCAATTAGTGATTGTAGAAAGTCATCAGTATCACTCTCTTTTCTCTTAAGTTGAATATTTTTACATCATCTGGATTCAGTCTAAATCTCTCAAATGTGTCTATTACTTTTTAATTGTGTCTGTATTTTTAGCATACATTTGAATTAAAAATTTGACAGTCTTTCACTAGAATTTATTTTCATCTCTCTTCTGGTCACTCTTGTCAGTTTTGCATCACTTATGATATGCAATTTAAATTTTCAGTGTTACCCTCTATGTTTTGTAATATTTGTTCTGAGAACAAGAATATTTTGGAGCTGGAAGGAACCTCAGGAGACATTAAATGCTTTTGTTGTAAAGTCAAGTAAACTAAAGCCTGCAGACATTCTCAGATGGCTTATGTCAGCTCAACTATGAGTAGAAGATCTTAGAAACAGGGCCAATTATCAATCAACAGAATTGTTCCCCTTTGACTAAGAAACTCTCTTAGTTAGGTGAAACTCTCTTAATTTAGGTGATTAAAGCTCAAATATGTCTAAATTAGTGCAGAATACTTTTCTTAATATAATACAGTGATTAGCACCCATAATTTTTCAAAATTTCTTGTGTTATAATTTGGGTATTTCCCAAAGACTAGTTATGTGAATTTCTCATACAAAATTCTAGTGTATTAACAACTCTGTTGTGAATTTTTAAGCAATTTATACATCTTAACTCTTATTTCAATATTGATTTAAGGACTTATATAATAACCCTCAAATGCAGATAAATTTCTCTTTAAAAACAATAACTTTGAAATAGCTGAATTTCAGGCCCTTCTGCTGAGTAAAGAATGCATTCAATGGAATGGATTTTTTTCAATTACTAGAAATGATGGCTATCCAGACAAGATAATTCTGTACAAATGGTTCACTTTGGTGATTTTGTTACTTAATTTTCTCACTTTCACAACAAAATTACTTTGATAAATTCCAGTCTCCCATTTTATTCCTTGATATGGAAACCTGAACTCCACATCTTCTACAGTCAGGAAACCCAGAAATGAAACTTCCACATATTTGTTAATAGTGTATATAAGGGTAAACAGATTGATTGACATGTAAAAATGAAGAACTTACCTTACAGTAATTAAGTCATCTTCCCATAACAGGAAATATTTAATACACATTTACATTCTTGGATTCTGTAGGCTGCAAGAATTTGAGTTAAGGAGTGTTGTGATAAACACATTTGCATTATTCTGGAATTATTTATTAGAAACTAATTTACAAAAAAAAAACAGTGGAGAATGGAAGGAGCTATGATTTCTGAGGTCAGGGTACCTTAACATTTTAATAAAAGTGACTAAATGTTTGCAACTGGATGTAAATGTGACTAAATTCTTTAAAATATGAATCTAAAGGAGTAAACACACTTTCAACATGTTTATTAACATTTGTCTTTTGTATTGTTTAGTCAGAACTTTTTGATTTAATTCATAGTCTCCTAAAATCTTCAATTTAAACAAGTGAAAACTCTAAAGATGATATCCCAATGGAAAGTGAATCCATTCTCAGCATTATGCATCATGTTAGTATTTATTTAGAGGATGTTTGAATTTTAGCAAAGTCAATTATGAAATGAATGGAGCAAACAAAAACTGCAGTATTAAGATTTAGGTGTAAAGGGTAGCATGTGAACTTTTAAGGAAATAATCTATGAATTCCACATCATCGGTATTTCCCTCTTAATCCTATCTTATATTGCAATAAATTAGATGTTTTGTTAAAAGCAAATACATCACATGCAATAGCCAAGTAAATACTATATAAGGCCATCCAGATCTGACAAATGATAATATAATGGCATTTTGTTAATTCTGTAAAGATTATATTGCTGAGTGCTTTCAAAATTACCTAATGTACAAAATTCTAGACTTAGTAGACAAAGAGTAACAACACATTGAATTTAAAGAAACAAAACTCAGGGAGGGATTCTGTCTTCTTTTGTTTTGTTTTGTTAAAAACCATGTATTGAATTTAATTTTTAGTAAAGCAAGCATTACATAATGCTTCAAAACTTTAAAATTCGGGGATAAAAGTTTACATCCAAAAAGATGAATGGAAAATTGTGCTTTCAGACTGTAGAATTAGTTTTCTTACAGGGTTAACCATTTCATCTTGCCATTGGATACTGGGAATTTCATCTATGTGATGTATATATGTGCAGTTCATATCCAGGTTCTGCAAAATCTAAAACTGTGTGCTTCACTTCATGTAGCAAAGGCACCTATATTATTCTCCCTTTTGAGCAAAAGTTATGATCCAGTTTTCCTGTTGAAGATGATATTTCCTCTGATATGTCACTCACAATCTCTGTGTTGAGCAGTCTGGTAAATCACAGGAGAAGGTGGTGGCAATCCCTGCTTTCACTGGAAGAAGTCGCTCTGTGGACCATCTGAAGAAGTTCTGGACTGATCACAAGGGAAACCGAGCAGAAGTGTGAAGCAGACGGACAGGAACAAAAGGCTATTCTGGTGTGAGGAGAAATCAGTCACTTCAGCTCCACAAGCAGATGTTGCTACTGGACTGACAAGTGGAACCTACCCCTGCTGGAGAAAGGTAAAGTTTGCCATTGGGACAGACACAGAGTTCGTACACTGTCTGTCGAGAATTTGAGGAACTGGGTGAAGAAGATGAAAATGAGCCAGTTGGTAGATTTCCCAGCCGGATGGTATCTGCATTTAGAAATATCTGGGGGAAAAGAGATTTCATTTTAATTCATTTCAGCATTATCATCCCCCAGAGCTTGCAACTTGGTCTAATAAGAGAGACTGAACTACAGGCAATTCTCCTGGTCTAGCTGCCATGCTTTGCTGAACAAATTACATTCCAACAGTGTAGTCCACACGCTCTGCAGCTGTCTCCTCCTCTGAGAGATGGTGTGCTCTGACAGAAAGCCCTCAATCTGAAGAGTAATATTTTACAATCTGCTTAAGGGGCCCATCCAGTTTTTCAAACACCACAGAAAAATAATGATTTCAATAGTCCCTCAATTTAACTTCTTGATTTTTGCCTAGTGTAAAGAATGTGCAAAAAACAAAGATGTCAATAAAGATGACATTACTTGAAGAGATGGGCAATTAAAAGAAAAGATGCTTTCTGGTGTATTTTTAAAAATGCTAAGAAAATCATATTGACTCATACTCTAAAGGTACATCAAGTATATCAGCACAATTAATGACAATTATTATGCAGAATCAGATTTGAAGTCTCTATGAAATACATTGTGTGTATTTAAAACCCACTTTGTTTTATCTTTTTAGTTGAAAAATTATCTCACTATTCTTAATCATAGACTCCTACCTTCAAGGACAGGTGATCACCTGCATCATATGATTTTGACATTGTTGGGGAAAGTTCCAAAGAAAGAAAAATGGAATCATGAATTTGAAAGAACAAAGTAACAACTCTCTCCACCTATTTCTTAGTTTTTGGTATGACCTGATTACTGTCCAATGGACAGTCCTCCATGTTCCCTTTTTGCCCTTATGGGAGTTCCATTAATTTCTTAATAGGACTCTTGCAATACCCCTTTAACTGGCCTTCTGACTCCATTCTTCTCCACTTGTCATTGATTCTATATACTGCTTGGGTGAATATTTAAGAAATGCAAATCAAACCATGTCACTCCAGCACTCACACACTCTCTAAGAGCCTCCCAGAGACTTGAGTCATATCAACACCATATCCTACAATTCTTCTTTCCCCAGCTCTTGCACTTTCTCAAACATCCCAAAAATACTGACTTCAGAGCTACTCTACTTTTTATTTCCTCAGTCTGAAATACCTTGTTACAAATGTTTATAAGTGGAGATAGACATAAATTGGGTGACTGGAGAACAAGGGTGTAGGGACTGTTGACCATTTTTACACTCGAAAAACTTTTGAATTGTAAGAATCTGCTGCAAACTGCAAGTAATCCAGAAAAGGGATCACTTTACTAAGGGCATAGATATTTCAGATTGATTTAATATTTTTTTTTCATGGAGATTACTTTTAATCCAGTCTTTGTGTTGATTTGATTTTTTTACTACTTGCAAGTTTGATCCATGAGAGTTGAACCTGACTTTAGTTCATAGCTACTGATCAAGGCACAGAACTATCCTACTGTGTGCTGAGTGTGTTCATTAGCCCTTCCTTAATCTTAGAAGTGTCTCTCCTCTGTCGTACATTAATGCAACCTCCATGAAAGCCAAGTTCATATGCTTTCTTTTTCAAGAATCTTCCTTGATGCTCTAAGATGGAATAGCTCTTCTTATTTGACTATTCCATTGCAATTAATTATTTTTCATATTTTATGGTGCTGGTCACTCAATATATTATTTTATTTATTTATTGCACTTCCCTACTAAACTGTTTCCTTCTTAGAGAAGTAGAATTATGGCTGATTTTAAAAAAATAATGTTATATAACTTCTCAGGATGTCTGACCCAGAAATATATTTTCACATTATACTAATAGCTATTGAATAAAGGAATGAATCATAAAACGAATGGTGGCATTTACTAGCATTGTTCAAAGTTAAGAAGGCACAAGTAAACATTTGTAGGTGTCAAAGGTTAAAATACATCATGCCATAGCTATTTTTGAGTTCAAGGATAGGAAGGCAAAGACAATGAAATGACTTCTGTTCTAATTTTTAAAGAAAATATCTGCTTTTCTGAAACTAAAGTAAGAAGAGCACAAAACTAAGTAGAAGAACATGGCTATCCACTTTGGGAGTGTGGGTGTTGGTCCTCATTTTTTCTTGTTCCATGTTTCCCTTCTGAGGGACACGGAGTGAAACAAGAATTGTTACACAGTGGGGCTGTTTTATTCCTCTACTGGAGGAATAAGAGAGATAACTCCTTTCATTAGCTGACTTTGAGAGAGAGGGAGTGGACTTGAATTGGTCAGTTCCTTTTCCTCACTACTTTTTAGAAACTTGTATGCTTGCAGAGACCAAGCAGTCTCATGCTTTAAGTAGGCAAAAATACTAGAGGGCAAGCTCCAGATCTGTAAGATTTAGGTCTGCAAATTTGGAGGTGAATTTATTTAGAAGAAATGAAACAACATCTAAAAACACCACCTAGAGTTGAGATGTGGATAATAAGCTGAAGAATAAGGAAAGCTAAAGAACATGTGGAAAAGGAAGCTCATGTGGGATTAATCAAATTATTGCAAGATTCTGTGAATGGTGAATACATTATTAAGTACAGATAGTATGTGTTGCTAGTTAGACCTGATGATTTGCAGGGACTTGCTAACATCAAACCATACCTCTGGCTTATGGAACTAGTTGTTTCTCAAGTGGTTGTAGCCTGGGTGAATAGCTGCAGGAGTAGCTGTTTTGTAAGGTAAGGCTAAAGCTTGCAGGTGGCAACCTCAGAAAATAGGCATGAACTGTGGGCTTCAGGAGAGCCATGAGCCTCGAAGGACTTGGCCCCAATGTGTGTAGGTCGCTTTAGTGCAGCCACAGCAGTGGTCTCTAGCTCACACATCTAGGGGCTCCTTTCTACAGTATCTGGCCATATGACAATCCTTAATTCCATGTACAACCTTCTGAGTTTCAATCTGCAGCTTTGCCCATGTAAAGAAGGTAGATTTTATAATCAATGCATTCATTCATATGGAGCCCTTAGAAAGAAAAAATTGCTATTTTCTTGGCTTGAGATAGAAACATAAATCAAGAAGTAAGAAGGGCTGTTACCTTTGGTTCCCTCTGACACAGTGCTCCTGAGCCTCTCCAGGTTACTGCAATGTGGGTGGGCTCGGTCAGCACTTTCTGTTCTAAGTCGTTATTATCATGTTCAAATATCATAGAGTGATTTGTCTATTCTATATTACCCTATAAACCACATAAGGCATTTGTTCTAAAACTCTTCCTTGTTCTCAGAATTGCACCCCTGAGCTTTGAAGTCCTATCCCACCATCTTTTCTTTACCCAGAAATAATTCATTTATGTCATTCTCATCTGTTAAAGCTTATTTTTTTTTCTTTTTTTGTGGTACTGGGGATCGAACCCAGGGACTTGTGCATGTGAGGCAAGCACTCTACCAACTGAGCTACACCCCCAGCCCTCTCACCTGTTAAAAGTCAGACTTATTACCCTCAAAGAAAGTCTTGATCAATTTTCAAAATGAATAGTCTTCCTTGGTGATCTTGATGTTATTATATATTATACTGCATATTCTACTATACCACTTATAATACTCTAGGTACAGTTATGATTCTTGTTTTCTTCAGGGATGAATTTGAAATTCCTTGTGGCATTATTTCTGAAATTATTTTGAATATTCTTCATTGAAGAATTTTATGAACAATTTCATCCTCTGTCTTTGATCTACTATTTTGTATACCTGGCTATGATGTGTACTCTGATATCAAGTAGTAATTAAAAAAAAAACTGTGTAAATGTGGGAACTTTGTATTGTTCTATAAGGTTTAGTGAATGATTCATTTGTGGCATATTTGATGTAGCAAAGAGAACTATTTCATATCATTTCACTTTTTCATAGCAAAATCATTTGCTATTTTAATAATATGAAGTATATCTTTCTGTAATTTTGATTGTTATAAAAATAAACCACAGATGAAAATTATTGACTGACTTATTTATAGCATAATATTCAATTGACACTTAAAGGCTAACCTCTAATTGAATCAAAGCATTTTACTTACACATTGAATGAATGAACACAAGTAAATGGTTCATAGATGAGAGAACAGAGATTAATCAACTCTGATATTTATTATGTGACATTCACTTTGAAGAATTTGAATGAAATGGTTAGCATAACAAAAAGCAACTCTTTAAAATGGATGCAAGATGTTTAAGAAATATTTTTGTTTTGCTGAGGTAGACAAAATATTGTAGCCTGAAACCGTGGTAGATAAAAAATCCCGAAAGGATATAGGGATGTATTCTTTAAATGCTGTGAAGCATATTTCTGGATTCTTTATATTGTGCTATTCACTAAGTTGTTTACCTGCCAGTAAGTCTGTTTATAAAAGAAAACAAGATATATAATTAACATTTATCTTGAATCAGCAACTGAGAGAATGACAGAAAGTTAAGATTCTATTAATTAATCTTTACATCTAGAGAGGTGTGAAATGCCCATAAGCATCTTCCTCAGATTATTTTTCCATTCTTTTTCTTCTCAACTTGACCTTTGTGAGCTCATGGTAAACATAAAATAAGGAAACACACAAAGGAAGAAAAAGCAAAGCGAATGAACTGGTAAGAATGACAATACGATAGATTTAGAACCTTAAGGACTTTGGGAATTATAGTCAAAATATACAGTGTGGAATATGAATTATGTATAAGGATTTAAAATAATTAAAGTAGAATTAAAAATAGAACAACAGAAGAGCAACTACCAAGATGTCCATGCAGATTTGAAATAGAACAGATGATAATTTTTGAAAAATAAAATAAATCACTATAAGTAAAAGAGCAAAAGTATTTGATACTGGGAAGAATCTTGGGAATAAAGATCTGAATATATAAGCTGAATGGGGCAATGGGAGACAAAGAAATAGAAACTGGGAAAGAGGATCCAACATCTTCTAATAGAATTAAAAAGTACAACATTTCTTCAGAGTTTCAGGGAAAGACCACAGAGATAAAGGGTAAGTGGTAATATCTGAAAGAGAAAATAGAGAAATTTTCCAAAATTGACAAAAATGTAGATTTTTAAAACACTAACTACAATATGTATTTATAACAATTTCAGCAACTGCAATATATATGCATGAGTATGTGTAACATACATACATAAATATGCATGTATGCTATAAACAACATCCCACATTATAGTGGGTGGAGGTCATCAAACAGAAAGGATTATTGACAGCAGGCTGCAAGAAAATGGATGATATTTAAAGTAATAACAAAACTTAAAGGAGACTCTTCAGGGCAGATAGTGGTATGGAAGACAAATATTAACATGTGTCCTTATCCAAGAAATACAAATTAAAACAAATAGCAAAATAACATTTTATTTACCTTTTAGACAAATGTAGATAATATTGCTACAGAAACAAAAATACTAATATCCCAAGTCCTTTTTGGAAGAACATTTTTTTTGTTTCTGCTTTTAATTTATTTTCAGTTGATAAATAAAAATGCAAAAGTTGTACATATTGTGTATCATGCAATGATTGGTAGATGTTAACATTGTATAATGCTTAAATCAGGATATTTATCAAATATTTGTGCTCAAATATTTATCATTTCTTTATGGTGAAAATTTTTACAATCCTTTCTCCTAGCTTTTTGAAACACATTAAGGACATATTGTTACCTACACTCATCCTACCAGGCAGTGCACACCTGAAATGCCCACACCTAGATAATTAAAATTTAGTACCCATTGATCATTCTTTGGAAAACCTTCTTTGAAGACCAAAAGAGAACAAAGAAAACAAAGACTGTCTTTGTTCCTGATATCAGCTTAATATTAATTATGTTTATATGTCAATGATGCAACTGCAAGAATTTAGATGCCCCGTTCTAAGACACCTTGTGAATGAATATCTCAGTAGAAAACACGTGGAGTTCTAACTTAGAAAGTAGTACTAGTTTCAGCAAGTTTCATATTCAAGAGGTATTGATATTTTCATATTTAAGCTTATTCATGAAGCAGTTACTTATGTCACAACTGGAACCGCATGCATAGATCCTGAGAAGAACTCCCAGCAGTAAAGGGCAATGGCTCTCCTGGAGACTCACCTCCCCCTCGGTAGACTGTAAATGCAGCTCCTTCCTGCAGGTAGCCTTGAAGTCACCTGCAGCAGCGCTCACCTGGACCCCACGTGGAGCTTCCATAATCAAGGATCTGGTGGGTGATTCAAGTCTAAGGGAAAAACAAACAGACAGAGAAATCATTAACCCAATTTGTACCATGTCCCAGATAAGCAACACCTATAAAAACTTAAATTGATCAATGATATTGTACTTACGGTAACTTTGATATAATTTGTATGTTTTAGATGTCTATCCTTTTGAGAAAAGTAATATAAGAAATGCTTTTATGAAATCATGTTCTAGAACTAGGTTGTCATTTCATTTCAAGAATGTACTGTATTTCAAATTATCAACAGTGGAAAATAGGACCCTGGGACAGCGCAATGCATAGACCCGATGTTCTAGGCAGCAGAAATGATGCCCACCTGTCCTCATGTTCTGTGTATGAATTTCATCTGTGACCTTCTCTATCTTGCCTTGAGTTTTAAGAGGTTGACCTTGACAGACCACGTTCATTATGTGTCCAATGTCTTATTTACATGACAGCTTATAAATGTAAAATACTCTATATGTCCCAGTGTCCTACTTATAGGACTATCTGTAGTTTTAGTCTCACTGATAATAAAGGATATATATGCTGATCATGATTAATATTTTCTTTCCTTTTTGTGTGTGTGTGCAAATTCTCTGTATTATCTTTATTATTTTAAAAAAATGTAAAAATCCAAAAATAAAATAAGAAATATTTTCAAACTATTTTAATGCACCTGTGCCATTGAACTATTTGCGATATTGAAAACTTGGATGCAATATTAACAGAAAAGAGAAAAATTACAATGAACTTAAAGGTATTAGTCAACTGAGAACAAACAACCAACCAAATATCAGACAGGCACAGATACAAATCTTTGCATTTTGAGCAAGGATTTAAACTGAAAATGAGCTTTAGAATTTTTTTTTAATTGCCTTATCTACTTTTTGGCTCATTATAAAATCTTCATTTGTTCACATCAATTATTTACTCTGATTTGTAGTGATTTAGTAACAATCTCTTATGTTTCTCTGCTCACAAAAAGTAGGTCAAGATGAGTTTACATTTTTAAATCTTTATATATGATCAATATTAATGATGGAGTTTTAATAGATAAATTGGTACAATTTTTGATGTACGTATTCTTTAATAGAGAGTCCCAGCTTCGCAAAGAAGAAAACTTCAGTAAAAATCATTAACATTCTAAACTTTCAAGAGTGTACAGTCAAAATTTTGTAAACTCAAAAAAATTTTAAAGTACACATTACATCTCTAGAAATTAAATAGTACATTTTTATATCAAATGATCTACTGACTCAGTAAAACACCCAGAGTCAGTAACATTAGCCCAAGAGAAAAAAGATGGGAGATAATATAAGCCATGATAAAAAATACTAGTGAAAGAAGAGGAAGTATACACCAATTTGTCTTTTTAGGTAAGCATTCTTCTTCCTTTTGGATGCAATTGCCTCTTTCCCCTGATCACAGGACATTAGGTCCCCTCACACTCAAGTTCATCATAATCCAGAGCAACTGATTTCCTTTGAGGCAACAGATCCAGAGTTATTTTGCAGAAAGAATCACATCAAAAAGATCTCTGTAGTTCAGTTCTTACATAGTGAAGCAATTAAAACTTAAATGCTTAAAAGTGGAGGTTGAAAGAGTAGAGTCAATATTTGAAAGAATTGGTTTCAAGACTTACAAATTTTTTGCTTTTGATTTTGTTTGATTTGGTTTTGTGTCCACACACCAAAGCTACTTTGAAAGTTTAATCTCTGTGGAACACTTGGACATCTTCATACACTCCCTGTAGGGGTCAGGTTTTGAATACATCTATTTTTACAAAATATCTCTGTCTTTGTTGTTGTTCTAAACAAAAAATGCACAGTTTTCATATGATTTTTTAAACTCTGAAGAAGTCATGTCTAATTCTACTAGTTAGTAGACCCTGCTTTTTATATTTTGCTCACAGTATCCAAATTTCAAAATCTGAATGTTAAAATATGTATTTTGTAATTAATATCCCCTGAGTAAGTCCCCCAAACATGCCACCTTTAGTAGTGTACCTGTGGTCACTACTACTTTCATTTGTTCTTAATTATGTATCACATTGCCTGTAATTATAAGTTTGGCTATGATTGAACCATTCACACAGCAGTTGGATAAGAACTTAATTAAAATTAAATGGTGTTCTAATTCTAAAACAGATACCAATCTAATATTCAAGAAAACATAACCTGATGAATTTGTAAATGGAAGAAAAAGCACACTTATTTTGTCCAGTAATTATTATGGTTCCAGGGAAAACAGGTTGAGGTTATTACTCATATACTTGAGAGTTAAAGGTGCATATTACATGTGAAAAGTATTATCCATATTTGACATTTGATACTGGACCATTAAATATGTTAAGCATTTCTGGGAGTTTGAGTTTTCACATTCCACCTTTATTAATTATTTAATCAGAATATGGTTAGTATATTCATATATTCATTTTGGACTTCAATATCCATTGTTAGAGAAGCGGTAGATTAAATTTCCTGTACTAGCTTAGAGGATCCCAATTTAAAAGGGAAGACAAGACAGGGAGCTGTCTAGACCTGGGTTCAAGAACGTTAGCCCACGTGCCTCGGTTTCATCTTCTCTAAACTGACAATTACAGCGTTTACTCATAGGATTGTTCTAGTAATGAAGGGAGAAGAGTTTGATAGAACAGTATTTTGAGATATTGATGGAATGTCTTTCCTGTCCCATTTCCTTATGTTCCCTCTGTTTTCCCATTGACGTGGCAGTCTCTCTTTCCACAGAAACTGATAGAAATCATTTCCTAACTTTATGGAGATTTTTTTTTTATTTGGAAAAAAAATTAGCCATTTGGTACAATGAAAATGACTCTGAACTTTAAAACATCATAAGGAAATTGAGAGAAATGAAAATATGTTGAATATTTCACCCATTAAAACACTGCTTTTTAATTTACAGGATAGAGAAGATTTGGAGGAAAATCAACACATTGGTCTCAAAATTTCTCTGCTTTGCAACCTGAGGCAAAGTTCAAAGTGATGGGGTATTTATTCTTTTGATGTTATAGGTTTGGGGGGCGGTAATGATTAATGTCTCAGAGTAACTGAGTAACTGAAGACAGGAGAGCCAAACAAGCCATGACAGCTTATAAAATGGGTTGATAATTTTATAATTATAAATATCTTGACTATTTTGTAAATAATATTTTCCCAGGTATGTATTAGAAACTATGTACTTCTAGAAGCACCCATTTCATTCCATTTATAATTGAATTTATAAATTTATAATATATTATAAATTGAAGGGAAATAGAAAAGTATCCTTTATATTGAAAGTGTTGCTGTACTATATAAAAGCATGCAAATTATTCCCCAGAAGTAGTCTGGGAAATTGAGGTATAAACTCACTGAAACAATTGCTATGTGCAAGACTCTGTCAATTTAATGAGAGAGTTAAATGTGGGAGTCTGAATAAGAAATGATACATGAATTTCTACTTCAAATTTTAAATCCGTTTAAATTCTCCAGGGCTCAGTTATCTAATAAATAAAATCATAGTTGTAAAATACTTAAAAATAGAATATTACTGTCATAAGAAAACATTACATTTATCTTCTTTATTAGTGAGTTATCTATATAACTGCAACGATCTAAGAAACAAGTTAATGTTAATACTGGAAACTTATTCTGTATGTAAAACTCTGAACTGATGATCTCTTAATCATCCCACTAATACTAAGAAGTGGGCTCTCCAATTATTCATATTTTATCTACAAAGTATTTGGACATTTCATTGGTTGGGTTATTTTCTCAGATTTATGCAACTAGTGCAAGGATCCCAGAATTGCCAAAGCAATCTTGAAAAAGAACAATGTTAGACAACTAAAAAACTTACAAGCTATTGTAATCAAGATCATGCTGGCATCAAAAAATAATGGAATAAAACTGAAGTTAAATGGAGTTTTACTTGTGTGGGCATCTGAATTTTGACAAAGGCCATAATGATGCTAGAATAATTGAAATTATCTAAGAACAAGATGAACCTCAATCTCTATCACAAACTACTGTCAAAAAAATCTAAAATGTAAGATTTTTGAAAGGAAAATATCTTTGTTAATTTGAAATAGGAAAGATTGTCTTAGGCCACAAAAGTAAAAACTAACAAATACTTAAAAATTTAACTTCAATGACTTCAAGATTAAGAGCTCTTTTGCAAAATAACCATTGATGATGTGAATACATAACACAGAGTGGGGAAAATATCCACAAAACACATGTACATCACAAAAGACTGACATAAAGATACATAAATTATCCCCAACTCAAGCATTTAAATACAAAAACACAAATATAATGTGAACAAAATATTTGAACACTTCACTAAAATGATACATAGTTGTCCCATATACAGGAAAAAGAGGTTAATATTGTCAGTCATCAGGTAATGGACAATTATAAACAGTACCAGTAAATACCCACCAGAAAGACTGAATTAGCAAGATCGCTAACACCAAATATTGGTGAGGAGGGGCAGCAACTGAAAATCTTACCTATTTTTGATGGAAAGGTAAAACTACAACTACTTTGGAGAATCTTGGCATTTTTACATAAAATTTAATATATGCAAAAATAGACCATGTCTGTTACTTGGAAATGCATACACAAATATTTCATATTCATATACTGGAGTAGTGATCAGCAATAATTAAGAAAGATCTATCTATGCAGATGGTATCAAGTACAGATGTCAAAGATATGTGGTATGAATGAAATTTTACAAAGAAGAATATGATTGATTTATTTTTAGTGGTAAAAAAAGTCCATGATTTAAGAAAAAAAGTGAGAACAGAGGTTACTATTGTGGCTGGTGTGGAGATTTAATGGGAAATTTCATGAAGAAATATTCTTAAATAATGGTAGTAATTTATATATTCAGAGGTATCTCAATTATACAAGTGTATTTGTCAAAACTCAGCGAATGTGCAATTAACCTTTGTGCATTTGCATTGCGTGATTGTTTTAAAACAAAAGAAACTATAAAAAATATCTTGAAAACTACTTCCAAAATACACATTGAAGTGATAAAGAGGAACGTATATGTGAAATTAATGTTGAACTAAATAAAAGATAAAATATAGTTTTGGATGTATGGTAGAATGGATATCTATGTGATTAAACACATGTAGGGAAATTATAATGGATTAATTGAGATGGTGGGTACATCAATACTTACTAAATGATGCTTTCAACTTTGAGTGCATTTGAATGCTTTCACAGTGAGATACTAGAAAAGAGGCTATGATCTCAGACCTTTATAAGATTATCTATCTATTTCTAAATATCTGTTTTCATGTAAAATTTACAAGAAAATATTCTATGGAAATATAAATAGGAAAATTGTTCTTTTTTCCTGATGTTTATCATTGACAATATTGAAATGGAATGATGAATGTTAATTAATAACATATAAGGATACTTTTGGGAAAAATGTATTAATTCTTGTTGCTAACATTATTTTACTATGAAAACCATACTTCTCATTATCTGTATTTTATAATTATTTCAGAGTTTAAGGGTGTGTAAAAAGAATATCTGACTTTTACTTTATCTGGAAATACAAGATTTTGATATGCTTCTCAAAATAATAAATACCTAGTTAAGAAAAATGTCAATAATTTAAATAATAAACGTATTAAAATTGTCTCAAGAAATTCAATGGAATTTTTTAAAACTCAAAACACTATGTTAAAAATTTTCAGAAGCTAAGTGTGGGTGATACTTAGCAAAAAGTTTTAATAAAAACAAAGTGGGATTTTTTGAAAAATTAGACAGTATCAAGTTATTATAATTGAAATAAAATTGTAATGGCATTGGAAATAGAAAACTTGGTTAATGGAACACAACAGAATCTCAAACAGATCAAAAACTTTTAAAAGAAATTAAAATCTAAACAATGCAATAATTATTTCAGGGTAGAAACAATCAGATTAACAAATGATGCTTAATAAATTGACTATCTGAATTGAAGGAAATAAAGTTCTATTCTCAACACATTCTACAAACATAATTTTTAATTTTACCTATTGAAAATATTAAAGTAATGAATAAATTACAAAGTGCAATTTCAATAAACATTAGAAGGAAATTAAGGAAATGATTTCTAATTTTCTTTCTTTCAAATCAGAAACCAAGAAATGAATAGATAACTATACAAAATAAATTATAAAAAAATTATAAAAAGGCATAGGAAATATCTAAGTCTAGAAAAAGGAACCTCTGAAAGAAGGCAGAAAGTACAGAAGACAAAAAAGAAAACAATAAGAGGCACATACCTATAAAATATGTATGCAGGCATATATAATTATTTCTATAGAATAATTTATATGTATAATTACAATTTTTGCAGAAAATTTTTATAGCATATATTTTTTATGAGAAAGTACTTTGAATGCTTGTGAAAAATATATCAGGAACATATCAAAAATACAAAAGACTACTAAAACAGATATTCACAAACCAAAGAGAAAATGAAAACACTACAAGTGTTAAAAAACACAAGGCCATCTATGTGTGGATGCAGGGCATTGTATAGAGAAGGTGGACTTGTACTTGTACTCTACTAGAATTTCTGAGCCTTTTTGTAATGTGTTAATGTAATCAACAAATGATAAATATGTGTAAAGTATTTTGCAAGTACTAAGTAGTGCAAAAGGTAGTCATTGTAGTAATTTTTTTCTGCTCAAGTCTTAGGATGCGTGTGCGTGTGTGTGTGTGTGTGTGTGTGTTTTCCCCTATTCTGGACTTCTCAAATCAGTCTATAATCCCAAGAAGATTTTGTTATGAAGGTGTTATGAAATTATCAAATCTGATAACTCCCTGGGTCTCCAGAAAAATTCTCAACATTCTGAAAACAAGAATTCATACTTTTTAAAAACTAAGTTGCAAATGCAATTCCTAAATGGCAACTTGAGCAGAACTTAAGAATCAAGCATCTTGTTCTTGCTAAATATTTAATACAGTGCTAAAGACACAGTAGGCACCTATTAATAATTTGCAGTTTCAAAGATGGAATGAAATGTACTGAACAGAAAAGTATGTGAAGAAAAACTAACAAAAATAAGTGGATGATAATACATAATCCGGTTGGGGGTTGGGGGGAGAGAAGAATGGAGGAACTTTAGATTGCTTAGAGGGAAATGAGATGGGGGAGGGGGCGGGGGTATGAAAAATGGTGAAATGAGACAGACATCATTACCCTATGTACATATATGATTACATGAATGGCATGAATCTATGTCATGCACAACCGTTGAAATGAAAAGTTGTACCCCATTTATGTACAATGAATCAAAATGAAGTCTGTAAAAATAAAATAAATAAAAAAAATCAATGCAACATGCAAGAAATGTTACTATCTTGTTACTTTGGGCTATGGTTAGCTTTCTTCCATAGCAAATCACATTTTTTGTTGTTTTTATTCTTTTCTGCCCACTCATACCACCCATTGCTTCCTTCAAGGTAGATTAGACAAATCTTTTGATTGATTGTTGCTCTGTGTTCCCTAGTTTGCAAACTAAGTTAAGATTCTCATAATGCTCATTTGTTAATTTTAAATAAATATATAAAAACATACTTAAAATGAAATAACAAAAGGAAAGAAGAAAGGAGAAAGAGAGGGACTGGGGATGTTGGGAGAGAAGAAAGAAGGGAAGGAAAGTGGGTTGAAAGAGAAAGTGGGAGAAAAGAAAATATACTAGCTTAATGTGTGTGTGTGTGTGTGTGTGTGTGTGTATTTACTTATTTATTTTTCTTATAGGGAGAAAAATACCAGCAAAACAATTCATATCACCATTGGTGAAAAGCCTCAGGGCAAAAAATAGTTAGTACTGAATAAATGGTAGTCTTTCTTGAATATAACATTAATATAAATTAGTTACATGTTTCCAGAGATTAATTTGCATTCTGAAAACCTTAACATTTCGGGTTTGGATTATGTTCATACAAGAATGAGAATGACACAGAAATGTCAATTATAAGATCAAATATTAATTAATGTTACTCATTCCAAGTACAGCTTCTTTTCTTTTTCTTGAAACAGTTAATGGATCTCATATCTAAGCAGTCTTTGGGTGATGAGAATTATGTAATGGGCTTCATCTCTTCTCACCATAGGCACAGAGAGTCTTTGAACTGTAATACCTTAACTATATATTATTAAGAAACTAAAAAAGGAAGAACTTCAATACTTGGAGTAGTCCTGGCAAATATACTATTATATCTTTATTAACTCTTCAGCATGTATTTTCTTAGCCTTTGAAAATATAGACCCCTTACCATGAAAAAACATTGCTTTATTTGGTGAATCAAAGAAAATCTACAGTTACAGTACTCATGAAACCTAGTACACAACTTGGCACATATTTGACATTCATCAAAAATGTGTTGAACAAGCAAATTACAGGAATTCACGTTTCCACAACAACTTTTTTTTTCCTACGAAGGATTCAACCTGGGGGTACTTGATCACTGAGCCACACCCCCAGCACTTTTTATATTTTATTGAGAGACAGGGTCCCACTAAGTTGCTTAGGTCCTGGCTAAGTTGATGATGGCTGGCTCCATCTTCTTGCCTCAGCCTTCCAAACCACTGGGATTACAGGCATGCACCAAAGCCTCCAGTTCAAAGTATTTTCTACATTTTATTATGAACTTTTGAAATGTTCTTTTTTCTGAAGTCTTTTATTCTTAATAATTACAAAACTGAAGACAACAGAGCTAATTATTCCACAAACTATTTTCTTTACTTGGTTGACCTATCTCACCTTGTTTAGCATTACTTGTGAACTGAGTATACTTCTTATTTCCCTGAACAGAAAATTGTCAGCAAGGCTAGTCAAGATCTTCTCAGACACTCTGCTTTAATCTGCAGTACACAAATGAATAATTGAAAACCCCAATCATTACTGTACTTTGCTTCTGTTTCAGTTTTGGAATTTAGATTAGTAACACTCATCTTGGGGGTTGTCAATCTGCTTTGAGTAGACGATAAGCCTAACCCAGCTCAGTGTTTAAATAATGGATGAATGATTAGAAAATAAAAACCAGAAACACATATTATAATTATAATTTAATTCATATTCACCCTTATGAATCTGGAGACATGTCAGCAAGATAATTAAAACAGCAGTTGGTTCTTATTCCTCTCTTAGTAATAAACTTCTCATAGTAAAAATTTTAAAATGAGTACAGAGTTAGAAAAGCAATGCAAGTATTTATTTTAGAATCTAGAGTGTTTAAAAAATTGAATTAGTAAACTCTGCCATAACTTTTGAAGTTAAAAATCTTTGTTTTATTTTTTAAATTTAAATTCAATAAATCTTAACATATCTAAAACATAAAAATTAACATGTATTGATGGGGTATCATGTAATGCATTGTTCAGTGTTAAACATAACTGTTTTCTCATTCATTTTATTTTATTTTATTTTATTTGGTGCTGGGGATTAAACCCAGGGGCACCCAATCACTGAGTCATATTCCCAGACCTTTTTTTTTTTGTATTTTATTTAGAGAGAGCATCTCACTGAGTTGCTTAGGGCCTCACTAAATTGCTCAGGCTGATGTTGAGCCACTGGGATTACAGGCATGCACCACCTTGCCCAGCTCATTTATTGTTTCTTTATAGTGAAAATATTCAAATTTATTTCTTCTAGCTTTTAAGAAATACCCTGTAAATAGTTACTTATATTCACCCTACCATGTATTAGCATACCTGTGTTTCTTACTCCTAACCATAACTCAGTATCCACTTATCAATGTCTCCCCCAACCCAACCTCCCTTCTATTCTCCCCATGCTCTTGAACTGTTTCTATGAGATCAACGTTTTATATTCCATTATGAGTAGGGCAATGTGGTACTTGTCTTTCTGAGACTAAAGTCTATATTAAAATAATTCAAAAGTAATTGTTATCTGTGCTAACTCCATGTCCTATAACTTCCTCATTCCTTAGATCACATTTATTGAGTTAGTTTTTTCACTATTCAGTTTTGCTTCTGTTAGGTAATCAAATTTAAGAAATATTTATCACATTATATATGAGATACATGGCTGGCTCTGATAGCACTAAGTATAGAGAATGAGTATATAGATCCTATTTTAATGGAATGTACAACTTTGATAGGTGGAGAGGGATAAAAGAATTCCTAATTGAGAAGGGACTATAGGTCAAGACTACAGCATACTCAACACTCCTCAATCCTTCTGGTTTCTACATAGAATAATTGTACTTATAAAACAAGATCTGGATCACATTAAGTGGACCACCTTCTACTGATACTGCTCACTACTAGCTTATTGAATGCAAGTTTCTCAATTAGGAAATCTTAGCATAGAACTATAAAAGTCTGCAAAATTTATTGTTATAAAAATATACCTCTTTATGAAAAATTTTGTATTTTATTTTGCTTTTATTTGAGCATTTTTTTTTTTATCCATGGCTGAACAATAGTCTTTATGAAGTAAGGTTTTGTTCTTTTGTTTTTTGGAACCAGGGATTGAACTCAGGGGCACTTGACCACGGAGCCACATCCCAGCCCTATTTTTTATTTTATTTAGAGACAGGGCCTCACTGAGTTGTGTAGCACCTCACTTGTTTTTCCTGAGGCTGGCTTTGAACTCGAGATCCCCCTGCCTCAGCCTCCTGAGCTCTGAAGTAAGTTTCTTTTAAACTAATATTTTCATTATGTTTTCAAAAAAAGAGATTCTGTCTTTCCAATTTGATGCTGTTATCTACCTTCATATGCAACATTTTTTTGTATTACTATTTTTGCCTTTGAAAATGCTATAGCAACTGCATTTGGAATTTTATTTACCTATCACATATTAATTACACAAAAATTTTTGACTCCCAAATGTTAATTTATTTGTTAAATTAATGATATCTATGAAGGAGTTGCCTCAATTTTAAAATTTCAATTTTTTTGTCAGTTATTATAGTGATCTTGGGGATAATTCCCTGTGATACTGACATCTCATAATGTTCTGGGTAGGGAAAGATTTTATATATAACTGCATCTTAGAATCAGCATGTTAATAGAAAGCATCTTATTTCACTGGTAATAACTAGACTGAGAAACCTATCACAGAAAATGTGTTCTTCTGATTATGATTCCCATTCCTGTCTGTGTCCCCCTCGGTATGATACTGCCTGGCCACTTACAGCCTTCACCTGGCCTCTGTTTCCCCTTCTTCTATGCCCATTCATGTATGTTTATCATTACTTAGATCAGATTCTTCAACATCCTTATTTTATCAGTCATTCTCTCAACTTCCTCAATAATTGTATTTTTTTTAAACATTTCTATACTCCTCCTGCTTGGTATATTTATTTTTATTTTCATTGTGATCATATTAGGAAAAAAATAGGGAAGTTATTAAAATAACTCATATTTTCTTCCTTTAGTTCAAATACTTGACTATTTAATATGGAACAAGGAATGTTATATGAGTGCACAGCAATACATTATTTTAGTTCTTCATATATCAAGGACGGCCACTATTGATGGAAACTACAGCACAGGTGTTAGAGGGACATTTACCTGAGATCTTGAGATGGTTCTGCTCTGACATGAGGCGTCTCCACCGAGTGCCCAAATACTGCTCCTTCGGTGCCTGGGGGCAGCAGGAATAAGTGGTCAGAACAAGAAAGTCCACAGATACACTGGGTTTCATCTCTATCTTTATACATCAAATATTCTTTCCAAAATGGGAAAAGTGGAAACAGGAGTAGAGTAAATGAAAGAGAAATGATGGAAGAAGAGTACAGAATAGTAAAAAAACAATGAAAGTCAACCTAAATATCACTCTATTAACTGCTTGTAAGATGACATTATTTACAAATTGAGAATGAGAATTTCCACCTTCTGATCAAAGAACAAGGACCCATTCATTTTTCCTGTGCCTTATTTCCCAGTGAAGTGAACTAGAGGGAGGGACAGGTCAATTTTGATTTCTGTCCTACAAACAGCAGGGCAGGAATGAAAGTGTGGAGGGTGAGCTTCAGTGTAGCATATTACTAGTTGCTTAAAGACAGGTCTCATGAGGCATTTAGCAATATAGCTTTACAGTGATCATCAAACGATAGAGAATGTGTCATATTACTTTGACCTCTCTGGAGTTAAGGCTCTATCTAAAACTATGAGTTACTTTAGTTCATTTCATCATAGTAGAATTCATATGGGGTCATAGATGTCTGAAGAGGTCATGCACTCCAACATCTGCCTCAGCAGTTGAATGACACTCCACATAAACTTTCACTTACTGATTCCATTTGATATTTTTCCAGATCTTAGAGCTTCTTTGCACTTTAACTGAACAAAATGGAATGATTTTCTTTTTCAAAAGTCAAGTCAATTTAAAAAAAAAAGATGTTGATAAAACCTTTTTATTTTTGTGATTTTTATAAGCATTTCAGATCATTTCCTTCAGATTAAATTTTAGTTTAATCTAATATTCCTAAAATGTTTATATGTAAGAATGTCATGCCTTTTCCATAAATGTCTTCCAAACTATTTAAGAAGGCAATTCAAAACTATACATTTTAAACCTACAAAACAAATCTGTTTTGCTTAATGTGAAGGAACCAGTAAAATATATTAATTCCAGTATGCAATGATGGAATTGCAGCTAAGAAATACAGTTAACATTTTGAGTTTCTTAAAAAAATAATTGGTTGTGCTGGCAAATGTATTAGAACCACCTGATAATAACTTAAAAAAAAAATAGCAAAAAGACCTTGATCTTGAATCACAGAGGAAGAGTTTTTTTCCCAAAGATTGTAACATAATTTCATCTGTTTTATGGCTCCTAGGACAAATTTATAAGACTCTGCTGTAGTAAATTCCTAAGATTAGATATTTCAATTTATAACTAAAAGTTATTGGCATTTTTGGACGTTCTTCTGGGTTTTACTAGTTTTTTTTTTTCTTTTTTCTTTTTTCCTTAAAAAACAGCATGTAGTATAGGGCACATAGTATTTATTTAATTGTTTTCACAAATTTAGAAGAATCATTTGTTTTAAGAGTACAGAGCTTTCCAAAGTTTATATTTTATTTCTGAAAGTGAAAAAATTTCTTAAGATAAGACTTTAACTGTAAAATAATAGTTTTAGATAAAGCTCTAATTTTGTGCGTGTGTAGGGGTGGCATTTGAAAGAATATTCCAAGGTATAAGATTATGGATCTCAAAGAAAGAGACTTTGACATTTTAAAATGAAATATGGCTTCTAGATATGTTAGTTATCCATGTGCGAAGTTCAAAAACTAATTTCCACTGTTGTATGATTATGAAAATTTCCCAAAGTGTCAGAAATATAATTAAAGAAAGGTGACAATATTTATTTTGAACTCTGGTTGGCATACATAGTAACTGGGCACAGACTGTATTGGGGAAAGTGAAAATAGCCAAAGTTTAAGTTTTCAAAGATTATCAGAAACTTATACAATCTCAATTTTAAATTCCAATGTAGAAAAGTATTGATGATTTTTAAAAGATTCTTAAGGAATTAAATCTACAATCACACTACCTATGAGGCTAAGTTGAAGACTGAACAAAACATCATAAAGAGATAACTAAATGCTGATGTGTAGACGATGAAAAAATTGTTCCCACCCTCCCTACTGATGCCAGATTTGCAAGTATTGTCAAAGATAATCTTAAAGGGCATCAATGAGGGAAGATAAAAGCTACCTGAACTAGATATGTACTATAAGAGCAGAAGACAATCAAAAGAAAAAAATAAACCTTGGATTAATGGAAAATTTTTACAAATGTCATCATGTCAGGTTTACCCAATTTGACAATAAAATATAGGAAACTAGTGGATAAAGATGGATGATTAGAAACAGGGTGTATCTCCCAGCAGTTCCTTAACAACAGAACTTAAAAGCAGGACGACTACTCTTCAATGAAGTGGATAACCAAGAGAACTCACTGATTCAATACTGGGCAGTAAAAGAAACTGCAGAGGAACAGAAAGTTGGAAAATTCAAGCATAATATAAGAAATAATATGTTAGAGGTAGGAGGATCACAAGTTCAAAGCCAGCCTCAGCAACTTAGCAAGGCCCTGAGCAAGTAAGACTCTGTCCCAAAATTAAGTACCCCTGGGTTCAATCACCAGTACCAAAAAAAAAAAAAAAAAAAAAGGAAAAAAAAAAAAAGAAAGAATATGTTTGAAAGCGACAGATGTGCTGCCAGCTTGGCTGGTGGGAGGGGAGCAACACCTGAACTTCCCTGTGGGGAAAAAAAGGCAAAGAACAGCGGAGCAGAAAAAAAAAAAAATTCATTTGCAAGAACCTATGGAATATAGAGGGAGGCTGATCTTAATGGACCTGGAGTCAATGAGGGAGGTTGTTGAGCTAAAAAAAATTCAAAATTTCTCAGCAGATATTTCAGTGGGAATTGGTTGCCAGTGGAGAACCATTTATAAGGGTTACCCTCCTGGGAACAGAGGCAGAAGATCAGCCACTCATAAAGAAAGTTACCACCCTGACCCAGTCACCTATTATGGGCTTCAGAGTGTGCCTGACCAGTGTGACTGAAATAGGTGCAAAGAGATTTGATCCTTGAGCATCCTGGCTCTGAATACCAAGGAGAAAGAGCTCTCTTTGTTGCTGGCATCCCATAAGAGCTGGGAAGATGTCAGTAGGAGCCGGACAGGAGCATCTGTGCTCCAGAGCTGATACTGGGTAATTCACACATGAAGTTGTGGATGCTTATACCCAATACCCTAAAAGGGGAATTTATAAAAGGCACTGAGACCCAGATGCCCAGCAGAGATGAGTATCTCTCCAGCAACCGGGTATATGGATCAAATCTCAAATACCCACCAACAGAGTTCCAAAGGTCAGTCAAGATTAAATTCCAAATATTAGAACTTCTGATTTAGAACTTTGTACCACCTTCACTAGAGTAGCACACAATTTGTCAGCATTTACTAGTCTAAGACACCCTATACTGGGAAATGGAAAGCTGAGAGCTACTACAACCAGCTTTGGCTCCTAGCCACAACCACTGGCAAATATGTCAGGAACACAAAGATACTAGACTTAACAACTTCTAGCCATTGACTCAAGGGTTACAGAGCTAAAATTATATGCAAAAATTGAAAATCCATCCTTGCCAATAGTTTAGACCACCTCAGTGGAAACAAGCTCTTTACCTTTCATTAAGATTTATAATCTTTATATTCTTTATTTCCCCCATTTTTTACTTTTTAACTTTAATTTTTCAATTTTTTTCAATTTCATTTCATTATATTTTATTACTTTTTAATTATTTTCATTCTGCAAGATTGTGCATGTGTTTGTTTTCACTGCATGGATAGGTTTGAAAAATATATATATATACATTTATTTATTTTTCATAGGATTTAATTTTAATTTTAATTGTTTACTTCTTCACCTGTTTATTATTTAACCTTGGTTTGACTTAGTTGTGGTAAAGTGTGTATTGGTTTGAGGTGTTTTAGTCTTCATTTGTTTATTTGCTTGTCCCTTGGTTTCTGTTTTTCTTATTGCCTCTGCTTTACCCTCTTTCCCCACTAACAGCCTGTTCATTCTTTTTTCTCTCTCATTTTTGTTAGTTTTCATTAATTTTTACTTCTTCTTTATAGTTATGATCTCCTACCTAACTCTAGCCTCTTCTCTGTTCACTTTTTAAATATTTCAAACTTTACCTTGCCTTATTACCCTATTTCCCCTTAATTTAAGAAAGTGTAATTTCACTATCTATAGAATTATATAATTTATGTAGTTCCTATCCCATCCATGTTGCTGTGATTATTAATACAGTGGATGAAGTAGTAGACAACTCATGTTCAATGACTGATTGGTTCATGGTTTTTTTATTTGGTGCTGATGTTAGTGACCCAAACATTCCAATATAGGTGGCAATTAGTGTTATAGATGTCAAAGTAGATAGTGGATATTTTTCTTAAGGTTGTCCATCTGTTGCTAACTTAGTGCTATTCCTGGCTCCCCTTTTCCTCTAAAATGGGTTGAAAGTATTGGGACACTTCAAGTTCACAGAGTAAGATTGTGAAGCAGAGTAATATCCATGATTTGGTCAAGTAATAGTGAATCTCACCCCAGATATGATCTAGCCCCGCCCAAGCCCCAACAATACCTCAACATACAGAAAAGATAATATTCCCCAAACCAACAACCAGGCCCCAAGGCAGAATAACCAGAGGAGGTCCTTAGGTCACATCGCTGGACATCTACTTCTGTACAAAAAAACAGAAGTTCCAGAACAAAAAAGTAAGTACATACATATACATTAAAGGAAATTTATGTATATAGGAAAGACTATAAAAACCTGATTATTAAGCTTTACGAAATAAAAGAAGATCTAAGGATGAATTAAGAGAGCAAATGCAGCAAATGAAAGCCCATTTCAATAAAGAAGCAGAGATAATGTAAAGAAAACAATCAGAAATCCTAGGAATGAAAGACACAATGAATCAAATTAAAAATTATTTTGAAAGCATCACCCATAGATTAGATTGCATAGAAAACAGAACTTTAGGCCTTGAAGACACAACCTCTGGCCTTTACAGGATATGTGAACTTTAATACTCAGTATACAATAAAGGAAAAAGGAAAGATCATGATCAGAATCTGCAAGAACTCTGGGACAGAAAGAGAACAAACCTGAGAGTCACTGAGATGGAAGAGAACATAGAAATATAGGCTAAAGGCAGCAAGTGCATCTTCAGCAAGATTGTAACAAAAAAACTTCAAAAACTTCTCATATAAGAATTGAGATAGACATCCACATATGGGAGGCACATAGGAACTCAAATATGCAAGACCTATTCAAGGCATATCATAAACAAAATGCCTAACATAGAAAATAAGGAAAGAATATTGTAAGTTGCAAGAGGTAAACATCAGGTCACTTTTAGAGCAAACCAATAAGGTTCACTTTTGACTTCTTACTCAGATTCTAAAATCAAGGTGGACATGGAATAACATATCCCAAGATATAAAATAAAATTGCCAGCCAAGTTTGCTATATCCAGCAAAGCTATCTTTCAAAATTAAAAAGAAAATAAAAATTTCCATGACAAAGATAAACTGAAAGAATTCATGACCATTAAGCCATCACTACAAAGAATACTGCTCACAGAGTATGCAAAGACATACTGCACACAGACAAAACCAAAAACAAATCCTAAAGCTCCCAAACAGATGAAAATCATTAAAAGAGCAACCAACTAACTGGAAGAAAAGATGGAATTAAATATAGGAAAGAAACCAAAATGACAGCATATAACAAATGCGTATCCTTAATGACATTGAATGTAAATGGTCTCAACTTTCCAATTAAAAGATAGATTAGAAAAAATGCATTTTAAAAATACAATCCACTTGGTAGATTCTGGAGATTAGTGCTCTGTCCGAAGTGTGTGTGGCAAAGATTTTCTCCCACTCTGAAGGCTCTCTCTTCACATTGCTGATTGTTTCCTTTGCTGAGAA
>JAJEJO010000874.1:1186114-1313224 GCA_020662805.1 Glaucomys volans
ATACACAATGGAATATTACTCAGCCATAAAGAAGAATAAAATTATGGTATTTGTAGGTAAATGGATGATGTTGGAAACGGTTATGCTAAGTGAGATCGGCCAATCCCAAAAATCCAAAAGCCGAATGGTCTCTCTGATAAATGAATGATGAAGCATAATGTGGGGGGGAAAGATGGCAAGAATGGAGGAAAGATAGCTAGCATAGAGGGAAGGGAGGGGTGGGGGCGGGTGGGGGGTAAAATTAATAACAGAGTGTGTGACAGATACCATTGCCCTGTGTACATGCATGAATGCACAGATGGTGTGACTCTACTTTGTGTACAACCAGTGAAACAATAGCTGTACTCCATTTGTGTTCAATGAATCAATAAGTAAATAAAAAATAAATAAATAAATAAAAAACAAAAAAAAAAAACCCCACAATCCAACTATATGTTGTTTGCAGGAGACTCATCTCATAGGCAAAGACATGCACAGGCTGAAAGAAAAAGGATGGGAAAATACTCTGTGCAAATGGAGTCCCAAAACAATTGCAAGTAACTATTATTATGTTTGACAAAGCAAATTTCGAGCAAAAAATTATCAGAATATACAAAGCCTACTACATACTGATAAACAGAATAATCCAACAGGAAAATATAATGATAGTAAATATATATGCCCCAAATGTCAGTGCACCTAATTACATTAAAAAAAATGTGACATTAAATCTTAGACTGATAGAATTATACTGGTGATTTCAACATAACCTCATTAACAATAGACAATTCATCCAAATATAGAGCCAATAAAGATATCTCTGATTTAAATAAGTCTATGAATCAAATGGATATAACAACTTCCACAAAATATTTTATCCACAAATAAAAATAATTATTCCACAAATTATTTATTCCACAAAAATTCAAATAACTGAATTTACTTTCTTCTCAGTGGCTCATGAAAACTTTTTCAAAATAGAGCATATTCAAAGTCACAGTGTAAGTTTTAGTAAATACTAAAAAATTATATAATTCCATGCATCTTATCAGATCATAATAGAATGAAACTAGAAATCAATAAGAAAAATATTAGAAAACACACAAACATATGGAGACTGAACAGTACTCTTTTAAATGAATAATGAATCATAGAAGAAATGAGAGAAGAAATCAGGAAAGTTTAGGAATTAAATGAAAACACAGATACAATCTATCAAAGTCTCTGGGACCATTTGAAAGCAGTTACAAAAGAAATGTTTGTAACTTTTGCATGCCTACATGGAAAAATAGAGACATCCCAAATAAGTAAGCTTATGCTCCACCTCAAGGTCTTAGAAAAAGAAGAAAAAAACTAATTCTAAAATCAGTGGAAGACAGAAAAGACCCAAATAAACACAATTTGAGATGAAAAAGGCAATATCACCATAGACATTTCTGAAATCCGGAGAATCATTAGAAACTTTTCTGAAAATTTATAATTCAATAACTAGAAAAATCCAGAAGAAAAATTTTCCAGACACATATGACCTGCTCAAATTAAACCATAAGCATACAGTAAATGTAAACAGACCATTTTTAAGCAATGAAATTTAAGCTGCAATAGAAAACTTTCCAACAAAGAAAAGTCTAATAACAGAGGGATTCTCAGTTGAGTTCTATCAGACATTTAAGGAAGAAAAAATACCAGTCTTTCTCAAAGTATTCTATGAAATTAAAAGAGAAGAAAGACTCCCAAATACATTCTATAAAGCCAGTGTAATGCTGATATCAAAAGCAGACAAAGACACAACAAGGAAAGAAAGATGCAGACCAATATCCCTGAGGAACATAAATGAAAAAATCCTTAATAAAATATTAGCAAACTGTATTCAAAAATATATTGAGAAGATATTACACCACAATCAAGAGTGTTTCATGCCAGGGATGCAAGGCTGTTTCAACATACATAAATAAAAATATATAATTCATCAGTTTAACAGAATTATGGAAAAGAATCATATGATTATCTGAAAAGATTCAGAAAAACCCTTGGAGAAAATCCAGCACCTATTCACATTAATAATGCTGGAGAACCTACAAGGAACTTACCAATCATTGTAAAGGCTGTATTTGACAAATTCAAAGCCAACATCACACTAAACAGAGAAATTGGAAGTATTTCTGCTAAAATCAGAAACAAGACAGGAATTTTCACTCTCATCATTGTACTCAATAGTTTTTGAAATTGTAATCAGAGCAATCAAGGAAGAGATGGAAATTAGGGTTACAAATAGAAAAAGAAGTCAAATTATCTCTGTTCTCTGAAGACATGACCCTATATCTTGAAGACCCCAAAAAACTCCATCAGACGTCTAAAAATAATAAACAAATTCAGCAAAGTAGAAGGACACATGCTCAACATTCATAAATTAATAGTTTTCCTATATTCCAACAGTGATTCTTCTGAGAAAGAAATCAGAACTATCCCATTCCCATCAGCTCAGAGGAAGAAACCAAATTCTTTGGAATTAATATAACCAAGGAGATGAAAGATTCTCCAGGGGAATTATAGAAAAGAAGAAAGATAGAAGTTGAAGCAGACATTAGAAAGTAGAAAAATCTCCCATGTTCTTGGATTGGCAGAATTAATACTGTCAAAACTGTCATACTATCAAAGCAATATATGTAGTCAATGCAATTACCATCAAAATAGCAGTGATGCTCTTCACAGAACTAGAAATAGTAGTGCTAAAATTCTTTTATAAGGGTAAGAGACCAGAAAAGATGAAGCAATTCTGAGCAAGAAGATCAGTGGAGGAAGCATCACAATACCTGACCTCTAATCTTAACAAATCTACTGCTATATTCCAAAAAACAAAAACCAAAACCAAAAACAAGCTATATTTATATCCCACGACACTCATTTTGCCCAGTCTTCAAAGTCTCAATAACCTGACCCTATCCATCGGTTTTAACCTATTTTCTATGCTCATCTATGAAATGTCTTTGTTTATTAATTTCCCCAACTCCTAAGGCAAATGAGAGCACTTCATTTTCTGAATGAAGGGTTTACAATTGAAAATATTCATCACTAAAACAGAATTACGGAATCTATTATATCTGTTCTGAAAAATTATATTAAGTGTTGTGTTGCTCCTTTCTTAGGCTAAAATAATTTTAAGAAACCAAAGTCATTTTAAAATGTTACTATATTTTTATATGTGTCACAGTGTCTTATTAGTGTTACCTAATTAATGAATTTGATAAAGATCGCTATTTTAAGGTTCTTCTCTTTGAAAGATTTATTTCTTCTGATTTTTATTCTAGTTTGATTTATGGCACATCAATGTCTCAACACCCAAGTCAGAAACATCTGGGAAGCATTCTGAGATGCCTTTTCTTATTCAGCTTCTTTATTAGAGCATTTCATTCCACAGTTTTGATATCACTTATATTTTCTGCCAAAAATAACATATTCTGCAGGCACATAATTTTCCAAAACTTGAAGCTGACTGTGTCTCATCTAAAATGCTTTGGGAAAACAATTGTCTATATAAGGCAAGCCAAATTTCAGAATATGATAGAGAAGAGCTCACATCTGCCTTAAGAGGTAGGCAAATTAATGAACAGATTTCATACATGAGAAGAAGGAGGTAAGAACAGATGTATAGGATCAGGTGACTAAAATTTTGAAGGCTGGACAAAAGCAGTATTTGATAAATCCTTCCAAGGATGCTATTGCTTAGCTTTTGCACTTCAGGGACAATAAAACCATTACAGATTTTGCAAATTTTATGGACTATTTTGGGTAATACTTCATCTTCTCAGCATACCCCATACCCTAGCATGGTAATCTCTGTTCATTCTTCAGGGACTGATTCTAGATTAGTTTTTTCTGTTAAGCATTTTCTTCATCTTTGCAGCTACTCTTTCTCCCCAGCTTTCCTAAGAAAATTATCACTATAGGATTTGTAATATTGCATTGCAATTTTCTTTAGACTCTTATTCAGAAACTTATGAGTTCCTGAAAGTCAAGGACTTTATCTTAATCACATTTGTATGCTTAATACTGTTCATGAACTCTAATGCAAAAGAAAGGATCAATAAATGACAAAGAACAGGAATGAAAGAATTAATAAAAGCACAAATTCACGGAAATATTTTATACTTCACATGCAAAACATAGTTTCTATTTCCTAGTATATTTGTTTAACTTAAACAGAAATTTGGTTATTACTGTAATGTATCAATTTTAATTTATTGAAATGGTTATTATGAGCCTAGTCAATATTAATTTCTTTAAGTAAACAAGACAACAGTCATTCGAAAAATATCACAAAGCATTTATGTTGGATGCTAAATGTTTCCACAGATGAAGAGGGATGGCTGACTGGCTGCCTCTTTCTCCTTCTTGGCCATGAGTTGAGTTTTTACTCTCCAAGTGCTTCTTCCATGAGATGCTGCTTGGACCACAGGCCCAAGAACAATGAGATCAGTTGATCATGGACTGGAATCTCCAAACTATGAATCTAAATGAATCTTTTCTCTTTAAAGAAAGAGTTAAAAAGAGATGGAATACTATATAGCCTTTTAAAATAAAGAAATTTTGTCATTTGTCAAATGTAGATGGCACTGGAGGACATTATGTTAATTGACATAAGGCATGCACAGAAAGTCAGAAACTGTATGATGTCATTAATATGTGGAATCTAAAAAAAGCAGTCTTGTAGAAACAGAATAAAAGATTTTTACCAGAGGCTTGGGTCAGGGGGAGTGATGGGAAAAGAAAGGGAAGATAAGGACACAAAGTTTCAATTAGACTGGAGACATAACTTTAAATGATCTATTACACTACCTGGTGACCATTGCTAATAATAATATATTGCATATTTAAAATTTTCAAATAGATTTGTTCACCTCAAAAAATAAGTTGATGAATTGATGGGTCTGGGTGGATATATGTCCAATAATGGATTGAATATTTCTTACAATGCATATATAGATCAAAACATCACAAGGTAACACATGCATACAAAATTATTATTCTGAAATTTAAAATAAATTTGAAATTTTAAAAAAGAAAAAGTGATAATAGAAAGTAATTGGTAATTAGGTAGAAATGCATTCCTTCAAGGTGAAGTATATATCAAAACTAAATTATGTATCACAAATAAATAAATTTAGACTAAACTATAATTGAAAATAATATG
Source organism: Glaucomys volans (assembly GCA_020662805.1). Taxonomy (NCBI): domain Eukaryota; kingdom Metazoa; phylum Chordata; class Mammalia; order Rodentia; family Sciuridae; genus Glaucomys; species Glaucomys volans. The sequence goes on from JAJEJO010000874.1 coordinate 1,191,285, forward strand.
GAAGTTCCTTCTTGGTCACAGTTTATGTATTCAAATAGCTGTGCTTTACTACATTTATTTCTCTCCATTTTAAGGGAAAAGGACTACCCATTGCTTAATTTTTTTCTTGCCTTTTAATAAAAAAATTAATTAAATTTTAAAATCACACATAAAGAAAAATACATTATTTTCACGTTGAATGTAAATTTCAATATTTTATTGGAAACTTCATCTAGAGAAAACATTGCATAAGTAACATCACTTTCTCATTCTCTTTTCCAATAAATAAAAAAAAAGAATGGTCAACCCAAGCTTTCTTCATTTTATTTTTAAGATACATATTTTTAGGAAATAATGAGCATTCCGAGGCCCGTAATCATTGTGATTGTCACTTGTCCTTTGACATGAAGACAAAGAGAAGAAGAACACTTCAGGTGTTTAGAAAATTCTGATTGGAAAAGTGCCATCAACAGTACATCATTAGCAAACAACAATTAAAAGATTCTATGCTTATTAGAGGATCAATGACTTGCCACTTCATTTTAAATGCTCAAAAAAATGAAAATATAAATATATGGATTAACTACTTGATACAATTGAGGTACCAATCAAGGCTTTTGCTTATTGTTCATTTTCGTCGTTTTTGCTGTTGTTTCATTTTGTTTTATCTGTTTTGTGTTTGGAATGCTGGAGAATGAACCCACTTTATGACAGAGCTATCTCCCTAGTCCTAATTTTGATTTTGAGACAGGATCTTTTCAAGTTGCTCAGGTTTTTATGTAAAAGATTTCATAACAGATTAGTTCATGAGGAGATTTAGAAAACTACTACCAGGTTTCAAGGTGAATTATCTTTTTACCACTTTTAAATAAATTCTTCAGAAGCTTTGAAAATCCTTACTGGGCAGTAACTGTGGACAGGTGGGGACTGGTCAAAGGAGGTCACTCAGAGTGGTTTATATTTGGTTCCTAGTGAGCAGAGCTTTCTCCATTTCTGTGTTTCCATGACCTGAGCTACCTTACTCTGCCACACCTGTCCACCCTGAGGGCCACAACACCTTAGCCAAGAGCTAGAGAGTTGACCATCTATGGACTGAGACCTCTGAAACCATGATCCAAAATAAAATTTCCCTCTTTTAATCGTGCTTGTCAGATGTTTTGTAATGACAACAAAAAAAGTTGCCTAAAATAGAAGGGGAAATACAATCTCTGAAAAGTATATATTGTTTTACATTGAAAAATAAGCAAAACTAACTCTCAAGCTTCAATATTCCTGGTTTTCTACACAGAAAGTTCAAAAAACATACAGAAAATTTAATAAGATTAATTAGAGAGTTACTTTGACTTAAGAAGAATTTAACACAAGTTGTATGAGCTCTTGATGGATGAATTATTAAACACAGTCAAAACACAGTTAACTAGATTTTAAATATTTGAATTATAATATGATCATACCTTTGAAGATCCTAACATAAAGCTGATAATCTTCCCTAACATTTTAAATAGATTTAATGTAGTCCCAATGAAATAATCAACAGTATTTGATAAGCTGATTCTAAATATACACACACATGAATATAGTGTATAAATATATATGTATATATTGTGATTATTAAGAATAATAAGGCACAACAATAGAAATGAAAATTTGTACCCCATATGTGTACAATGAATCAAAATGAAGTCTGTAAAAATCAAAAATTTAATAATAAAAAAAGAATAATAAGGCAAACTGAATACTGCCTCTCAAATATGCAGGAAGACATATATTCCCTGACAGATAACAACACTTCCTGGAAAGCTGTAATAGTAACTCTGTGTGGCTTCAGTAGAGCTACAGAAATAGACTAACAGCTTAAAAGAGCCCACAAACACACCAACAAAATTACTTTCATATAAAAACTTGATTTATGGCAAAGAATTGAACACAAGTGACAAAAGTAACAATTCAATAAATGAGATAGAATAATTAGTTATGCATATGAGGAAAATAAAATTGTATTTAATGCCATATGCAATAAAATTAATTTCAACTGGATCAAAAATGTGAAGGGTAAAATTATAAAATGTGTAAAAGACAAGGTGGGACAACATCTTTTGACTTCAGGTTAGAGAAGAATTTCTCATTAAGAAAAATTTTAAATTTGATCTACTGAAATGAAAAATTACTACTCAACACAGGATGCCACAAAGAAAGAGAAAGGCAATGTTCGATCATGGAGAAGCTATTTATATCACATATTCAGTAGTTGACACAGACTTCTTATCAAAATGTAAAAACTCTTAAAACAATAAAAAGACAAATAAACCAATGTAAACTAAGAGTTGGAGGAGATAACCCAAAGAGTTAAAATAACCAATATTCATCGCAGATGGTGGGCTGGAGGTGCTTAACTCAGTAGTAATGAAAAATAAAGTGAATTAAAACTGTACTATGGTACCGAGACTCTCTAATTTTGCAAAACTTTCAAAATAAATTTTTTATTTCTTATCAGAGAGTAAGTATAAATTCTTCAGACAAAATATAGAAAAGGCATTAAGAAAGAAATTTATGAATTTGACTATATTAATATAATTTTTCTTAATAGCAAAAGACATTATAAGTAAAGTTAAAATAAAAATACAGTCTAAGCATACATAAAAATGAACATGTAGAAAATATAAACTCCTATAAATCAATTAAAAAACAACAAAAAACTCATTAGAAAAGAAAAAGACAAAAACATGATTGGGCAACTCTCAGAAAAAAAACCTGAATATTGGATTCATGTAAAAAGGTTTTAGATCACTACTAATCAGGACATTATAGATGAAGCACAAAGAAGATGTAACTTTATATAAATCTTTATATGAGATATCAGAAAAGTTATCATGTCATTCTGTCTTGTCTGAGATAAAATATTATTGCCTACTATTCTCCACTGCAGCATCATGGCAAATGGATACATTATGTGGGTGTTTGGAAAATGGCAAAATTTATCAAAAGAGAATCCTCACTGAAATAATAATGAAAAAAGGCAACAACTCCCTCTTTGAGGTAGTCAACTATTTGTTTTAGATCAACTATTTAGATGGTGTATCTTACCAAGTTTCCATGCTTGTTTCAAATTATAAGGATTTTTTGTTGTTGTTTAAGTGACTAAATTCATACATGAAATGAGAAAATAAACGTCAGACCCAGATAAAGTTTTCTATTCAGTTAAATTATTGTGTAGCAATGTTTATATTTTCAGTTCACTATACAAAATGACACAAAATATATCAACTTTCTAACAGAGTATCATTGGAGAAGACACAGAAATATACAAAACTTGAAATCCATGTCAATTAGTTGTCTCCCTGCCAGGATGACAAACAATGAGTCAATTACTTATTTGGAATCTTAATGTTCTTATACCCAAAACTTAAAAAGCATTGTTCTCTTTCCCTCATAGAACTGTGTAAGATTTTTAAAATATGATATAATATCCATATATACATGTACCATGCTACAACATATGCTCCCCAATTGCTCAGCATTATTAATTAGTATGTCTAGTCAGTTAAAAATATGGGAACCTACGATGATTCAGTGACATGAAAATTCTCATGCAATATTGATGATACCACAGAATGAGAGAAATATAGTAGGTCTCTCTCCTTAGAACAGACAATTCAATTTCAAGGAATTTCTTATAAAGAAAAGGAGCTACAAGGACAATAATAGCTCTATGGAGGGAAAAATCAAAATGTTCAATGATAGGGAAATATTTAATAAACTATGTGGTTCAGTAAAATAGGGTACTGTCCATTATTTAAAATACACTACTCAATATCATGACTTATTATCAATATTATCCATAAAATATATGCAAATATCTATGTTCATTTTTGGGGGGAGTATCAGGGATTGAACTCAGGGGCACTTGAGCACTAAGCCACATCCCCAGCCCTATTTTGTGATTGCATTTAGAGACAGGGTCTCACCGAGTTGCTTAGCACCTGACTTTTTGTTGAGGCTGGCTTTGAACTCGAAAGCCTTCTGCCTCAGCCTCCCGAGCCGCTGGGATTACAGGTGTGCACCACCACTCCTGGTTGTATGTCCTTTTTAAAAAAATATTAGGGCATTATATATATACATAATAGTGGGGTTCATTTTGACATAATCATGCATGCACAGAGTATATTTTCTCCCTTTCAGTCACCAGGGCTTCCTCTTTCCCTACCCCTCTTCCTACATCTGCACATCTTCCTCTACTATACTGGTCTTCCTTCTATTTATTTATTGTTTTTCTAATTGGCATTTTATTGCATACATAAAGGTGAAATTCACCATGGCATATTCATGTGTTCAGAGCATAATTTGGTGAATTTCATTCCATAGAACCTCTCCCTCCTTCCTCCCTCCCTTCTACTCCCTTCCTCTACCCCATTAATCTTCCTCCTAATTCCAGTTAGCAGCCATTTTTTCAAATTATAGTCAGCTTCACTTTTTTCTCCCTGTGTCTTTTGGACCTTTTTCTTCTTTCTCCTGTGAAAAACTCAAACTTATTGTTTAATATACAGAGATTTAGAAAATATTACCTCACTTAAAGACTTACTTTGATACAGAGAAGAGATTTAAAGATATTTTCCTAACAAGTGAGTCAGCTACATCAACAAAATGTTTCTGACTCATAAGAGGCAGTAGTGACCCAATTTAATGTCACCTTAAAAGTATGTTCTTATTTCTTTTAAAGACAAATGACTTTTTAAATCAATGTCATCTAAATGTAAACGAAAGAGTCTTGAAAGATTACGAGATATCCGTCACCAAATGCTTAAAGGGAGAATGAGCCTATCACAAAGATCTAAGAGCAGACACAAACTTAGTTGGGAGAAAGGAAAGATGAATGTTTAATATAAATTTTAAAGCTAAGATTTCATGATATGTACTTCATCTGTTAGTTATTAAAGGAGTGGTAAGTAAATAGACTGGCTGCTGAAAATTTATTCTGATCCACTTGTATTAAAACACAAAAATCACAAGAATACTTATACTGATGATCACAGCTAATTTTTACTGAATACTTACAGTACTTGCAGGACTTCATTGTGATAATCTCTAAGAAAAATTTTTAAATCAAGTCCTATAATTCTCACAGCAAACCTCTGAAATAATCATAATATCCCCATTTTGCAACTGGGAAAATGGAGGCAGAGAGATGGTGAACCACACTTCCACAGGCACACAGCCTTAAATGACCCAAGGTTAGAGGAAACACAAATTAGGTAAGAGCTAGCACACAAATATTCCCACTCTTATTTCATTTTTATTTAATTATTTTTTTCTGGTATTGGGAATTCAATCTAAATAGAAACTAGGTAAGCATTCTACCACTGAGCAACATACCCAGAACTTAAGTTCATTTATTCAGGATTTTCAATCCTGAAATCAAGGAAGTGTGAAACCTGTATTTATTATTCCCATCCTTACATTTTCCCAGAGCTCCCAATTTAGAGAATAAAAAATATTTGATGAAATAGATATATTATCAATTAGTGTGGAAGGGAGAATAATGTTCCCTTTCACTTCAAAGATCTATATAAAAGCCCTGAAACCTGTGCATCTGTTCCCTTACAGACTGAAGAGAATTCAAATGTGAAATGGATTTAAGATAGCTAAGGATATAATTTTAAAATGTGATTCTCCTGGATTATACAAGAGGGCCCCCAATCATTGCAAGGGTCATTAAAAATGAACTAGAGAGGCAGACATGGTGTAATTGGAGGCATTGGCCAGATATTACTGGCTTTGACAATGGAGAAAGACACTAGTGCCAAGAAATGTGGAGGGAAAGTGTCTAGGAGCTGGAAAAGCCAGGAAATGGATTATTTCAGAAAGGAGCCCAGCCCAGCAAACACTGTGAGTTTAGTGCAGTGAATAATCACTTCAAACTTCTAACCTCTAGCACTGCAGGTGATAAATGTATCTTTCTTAACTCATTCAATTTTTGGTAATTATAATAGCAGCAACAGGAAATTGGGAAAAGTAGCTAGTAATTGCAAAATGGAGACAAGTCATTCAAGTTTGCAATATCTTTTACCTTTCTCTTTCTTTGCTCTTTCTCTCCCTGCCTCCCTCCCTACCTCTATAGTGAAATGAAAGATCACCCTGATTATCATTTCTATGAATGTAAACATGGAAATTTTATCCCATTTATGCAAAGCACACCATACAAAACCCTGAAGGTGAAATTAAGAATACAATTTATTTTGACATACTCTAGCAAGTTCCTTTTTAAGACAATGGTCTGTCTGATTAATGAATATACAGCAGACATAAAACGAAAATTTGTTCTTTCTCATACGGCAATAGACCTTTTAAATTGTAGACCAAGATGGTATTACTGTTTTTCCAAAGTGTTTATAATATCAGTCAGGCATATTAATCTCTCTCTTTGACATTGTTAGGCATGTCCTAAAGTTAAAATTTATATAGCTACTTCAAGATATAGTACTTATGCCAGGAGTTCTTTTTGATTTAGTTGAAAAGTCAGATATATAGTTTTTAAGTATGCTCATTCCTCTTCACCTCTAACTTTTTCAAGCCTCCTAAACAAATCTGATTGAAATAATAACTTAGCTACTAAATAAATCACATCCTAGAAGCTCTCCTTCCTGTTACAGAAATTCTCATTCAGGTTCTGAATGTGTAAGATAAACATACATAAAAAGACACGGACAAAATGAAGTGGGAATGAGACCAGGTCATAAGTGAGGAGTCCCAGGTCTAAGTCCTCGCCCATGCGTACTTCCTGCAAATTGCTTAACTTGATACACAATTTGCCAAATGAAGATAATATACATTCCCCAAAATACCAAGGAGTAAGTGAATTACTGTAAACAACTGTATTTTGTCAATCGCAAAGGCCATAGCAGTGCTATTAATCTCATCATTTTGATTAATTTCATTATTGCAATAATGCTTTGTCTTGTCTTAGAATGTAATATGCAGTATATTTCCTCCAATTATATTTCTTTTTACTTTCCCTTCTTGTACTCTTACATTATTTTTCACTTAAATACTTCTGAAATATCTAATAAATTGCTTTTATTACATTGGCCTAAATATAGTTCAGTATTATGTGAAGCATTTAACAATTTTATATAGTTATGTGTATATTAGAAAGTGAAAGGGAGAAATGTCAAACAATTAAATGTAAATGGTCTTAACAGGAAATGCTAATACGTAATATTAAAATGTCTATTTGTTGGTTCTAATAATAATAATAATTTCCAACATTTACTGAACACTCATTGACCACTTTTGGACCATGATTCATACAACATGCTTTATGTGGTTTGGCTCACATTAAATCCACAAAAAGCAAGTAAAGAGTTTTCATTTATTGTCCCAAGAGTATACTGATGAGCCAATTAACTGAATTGCCCATGACTGCTCTTCAAGAAAGCAATAAAGGCCGCGCAGGGTGGTGCAGGCCTGTAATCCAACAATTTGGGAGGCTGAGGCAGGAGGACCTCGAGTTCAAAGCCAGCCTCAGCAACTTAGTGAAGCCCTAAGCAAATCAGTGACTCTGTCCCCAAATAAATACAAAATAGGGCTTGGGGATGTGGCTCAGTAGACGAATGCCCCTGAGTTCAATCCCTGGTTCCCCCCCCAAAAAAAGAAAAAAGAAAGCAATAAAGTTGTAATTCAGAGGCACAACATTTTGAATTCCTGTTTTTATATTTAAAGCCTTTCTTAAATCTCTTATACTACTTTGGCACTTAAAAATGAATGTTAGTATGTCCTCTCCAAATCTTTCTTGGTTAGTATTTGAATAAAATATCTTTCCATCCTTTCACCTTCAATCCATTTGTGTCTTTGAATATAAAGTCTATATGTTGTAGAATCATATTTAAATGATGTTGTAAATTGGAATTAAATTATTTTTTCAAAATTTATTCTGCCAGTGCTGCCTTTTTCTTGAAGACTCTGTACTGGAAGTAGTCACTATAAGGAAGACATTATTTTGCCTGTTGCTATTTTGCTTCATGTGTGTCTTAGAGTTTTTTTCCCATCCTTTTGCCCATTTCTGAGTTCTTTGGGTTTTGTTTATGTTTTAGAGTGACACATATTGATCGTTTTCTCATTTCTTTTTGTATGTATTCTATAGGGTTTTTCTTCATGGTTAACCTAAGGAAGGCATTTGTCATCCAAAATGTATAATATGGAGTTAATGTGAATTTACCGTCAGTAGCATACAGATTTCTGCTCTTATGTAACACCATCTTCTCCCTGATGTTTTGGTGTTATTTACTCAAATTACATCTGCATATATTATGTGTCTGATAACAACATTATAAATATTTAATGTGCTTCTCTTTTAAATTCCATAGAAAATATATATGGAGTTAGAAACCATAAATAAAATAACACTTTTATTTTGCTCATGTATATGCCTTCTTCCAAGATCCTTAGTGATTCACATGGATTTGACTCAGGGTCGCTAGTCACTTTATTTCCACTTGAAGGACTTCTTTTAGCATTTCTTGGGGATGGGGGGAGATCTAGGGATAAAACTCTCCCTCAACTTTTTAAGTCTGGCAATGCCTTAATTTTTCCTTCATTTATGTATAACAGTTTAGGAGAATATAGAATTCTTGACAATTTTGCCTTCCTTGGATAATGTAAATATGTCATTCCCATTGCATTCTGGCCTCTATCATTTCTGATCATCTTCCTGAAGGATTCCTCATATGTGACGTGTCCCTTGTTGCTTCAGATATTCCTTTTGTCTTAGACTTTATCAGTTTGATTATAAAGTATCTTGTTTTACTTTGGCTCCATTATAGGAAGGTTGTTAAGCTTCTCTGATGCATATAAGTATCTCTTTCACCAAATTTGGAAAGTTTTGGTCATTATTTCTTCAAATATTGTTTCTCTCTCTTTGTGGATTCTCATATTGGGTACATAGGGACAGTGGGTCCTGTCCCATACATCATTAGGCTGTCTTCACATTTTTCATTCTTCATATTTTTCTGCTCCCCAGAATCAATACTTGCAATTTTTTTTTGTCTTCAAGTTTGTTTATTGTTTCTTTTACCTGCTTAAATTGGTTATTAAACTTCTGTAATGATTTTTTTTTTCATTTCAGGAATGTTATTTTCCAGCTGCAGCCTTTGTTCCCTGCTTGTTTAAGACAGCCAGGATCCAGAGAGAGGGTGGGGTGGGGCAGGGAAATCACCATGAAGCTTTCTTCCCATTTCCAATTTGTCTTGTAGTAAATTCAGTGTTCATATGAGCGCTGTAAACCTTTGACACATTTTCACAGTTTTGACAATGTTGATTCTGAGAGTTGCTACTTGTTTTGTGATGTTTCTATTAGAGAGCCTAAAGCTGCTTACTCCACCAACTGGCTAATGTAAAACTCAATGTGCATTTAAAAATTATCGCATTATATTGAATTATAAGATTGTGTACCAAATTACTCCTTTCCGATACTCATTGAATGGTTAATGAACATGTACAGGTATTATGCTAACAGAATATTTATTTCTTCAGACTGTGTATATCACAATTTTGCTTTCTCTTTCAGATTAGATGCATCAGACTTCAACAGACAAATATGTATTGGAATATAATGTACTCTAATACTTTATGATGCATAAATCATGCTGTTTCATATGTTTGAAGTGCTACTATAGATTTTTTGCTATGCAAGCAGAGAAAACTGATAAAAATGTAATTTGCATATGCATCTGTGTATACTGCATTGTCAAGTACGACTCTTTTTTTTAGTTTTACAGATTGCATGTTGATTCATTCTACACAAATGAGATACATCTTTTCATTTCTATGGTTGTGCAAGATGGAGACTCATACCATTTGTGTAATCATATATGTGCATTGGGTAATGATGTCTGTCTCATTCCACCATTTTTCATATTCCCCTCCCTCTCATTTCCCTCTACATAATCTAAAGTTCCTCCATTCTTCTTTCACTCTCCACCCCCTCCATTATTGACAAGAGGAAACTTCCTTTATTACTAAGTGCAATGGTAACTAAATTTGAGCTTAAAATTTACAATTTTATTATTAGAATTAATATTAATATTAATTAATTAATATTATAATATTATAATATGATATAATATAATAATTATAATATAATATAATATAATAATTATATAATAATATTATTAATAATTATATCATATAGTATTAAGTATATAATAATAATTATATAATATAATTATATAATAATTATATTATATTATAATATAATATAATATAATAATTATTATATCATTATATTATTATTAATTATAACATTAATTATATTAATATTAATAATTAATATTATTAATTATTATTCCACAGACTGGTTTCCTGTTTACTCTGTTTCAAATGATTTTGATCCTGGATTACGTGCATACTTTGAAAGTACATATTCATATTGTGAATTGACTTTAGTCTGTGACCTTATGATGCTGCCTATGACACCACAATAACCTGTAGGTGTATTATTCTGAGTCATTCTGTGATAGTTCATAGTAACAGGTATAAATGAGAGTGATTGCAACCACACAGTCATAGCACAATGTATCTCAATATGTCTGCAGTTTAAATTAGAGAAATGCAAATTAAAACTACACTGAGATTCCATCTACTACCATGCTAAGTGAAATAAGCCAATCCCCCCAAAATCAAAGGCTGAATGTTCTCTGGGACATGTGGATACTAACACACAATAAAGGTGGGGGCAGCTTAGAAGTTCATTGGATTAGACAAACACAAATGAAAGGAAGGGAGGGGGAATGGTTATTGGAAAGACAGCAGAATGAATTCAGAATGAATTGGACATAACTTTTCTATGTTCATATATGAATACATGACCAGTATAACTCATGTACAACCACAAGAATGGGATCTTAATTAGAATGTAAGTTATACTCCACTTATGTATAATATGTCAAAATACACTCTACTGTCATGTGTATCTAAAAGAACAAATAAAAAATTATATCTACAGTTCAATTAACCCTTATCTGAAACCAAAATTTTCTGTCAGGGAAAGTTGGGGAAGAAGAAAATATAATTAAGTGTTTGCAATTAATAAATGTTGTCTTGCTTAATTTTCAGAAACACATGAAAGAACAAATTGCCAGAGTTCTCCAGTTTAAGCATTATTAGCTTCCTGGTAAATACTTTTCTGCTATGAAGAAATAAGTAACCATAAGCAAATGTGAGATCTAGGTTTATTTGTTGTGCTATCAACACAACTGCTGAAAGTATGATTTTATTTTTGTTTCCTGATTTCTCTTTCTGAATCAGGAATCGATAAGCTGTGGTTTACCTGTTCTTTCATACTTTGTGAGTCAAAAATGATTTTCATATTCTATATATTCTTCAAAACATAAATATTTCATGACTTATAAAAATTATATGAAATTCAAAATTTGGTATTATAAATTCTTATAGAAACACAAGCCTGCTCATCAATTTACATGTTGTATGTGGTGACTTTTAGTCTGTAATGGCACAAAGGAGTAGTTGTGACAGATTGTGTAGTCTGTAAATCCTAAATATTTGCTAAATGTTCCTTTTACAGAGAAAGTTTGACAACTCCTTCCCATACTGTAAATCCTACAGTGGCAGGGTCAATGCCATTGTGTTTTGTGCTATGTTCTCTAAACCATGATGCTGCAGTTGGTATATAGCATGCATTCAATAGCATTTTGTTAAATATATAATAAATGAATTAGCAATGAAATAAACACACATTTTTTCTTGTGTGACAAAATAATATTTCCTCCCCTTAATTCTTTTCTTTATATCTCACCTTCTTTCTTTATAGGGAATGACATGGTAGAAGAAAACAGAAACAGTATAGGCATGATTTACTTGTGTTTCCAAAGATAATTGTAAGTCTTTAGAAAATATAAAGGAAGCAAGAGGAGAACAGGGTTTTTTTTTTTTTTTTTTTCTTTTCAGACTAGTGAATGACTACTCTGGTGGTGGGTGGAGGGTTGAAGTCCTCAGAAGAAAGCTGATTATGGATGGTGTGGAAGGAATAAGGAAGCATCACAGGATTCTCTGCCAACGCAAATAAAACTTTGGAGCGATTTCTAGCTATTAAAGAACTTGAATTTGTAATGAAAATGCTCCCTCAAAAAGAAATCTTCAAACTCAAATGGTCTTTGTAGAGAACTCTACCAAATTCTTAAAGAAGAATTACTGGGAATTTCACACAATAAATCACAGCTTCCACATTTTTAGTGACTATCTTACTGAAAGAAAGTGATTATTTATTTGCCTATTTCACTATGGGTTCGTGGAAATCAATACTGGAAATTTTATTCACAATTAAAAGAACAACAACAACACACACACACACACACATACACACACACACACACACACACACACACACACGCTTCAAGTGCTCATGAGAGCCTCTTACAAGTGGCTCCTGTCCTTTTCATTTGTGTCCATCCTTGGATGACCACTTCCATACTTTTTGGTATAAAATTACTTAGATGCATCTCTTCTTATTTTTTCCTGATTTAGCTTTAAAATAAGAAATTTTGTTTTCAAGGAATGCCTTACTCTTTTAACTGATATTTAGTGATTTTTATAAACAAGATCTGAGAGTAGGTGTGTATAATTCTGCTATAGTCCCTGGTCATTCCTCCAGGCACTGATAGGAAATGTATCTATATTTTCAACAAACACATATGCACTCACATTTCCTCTTGAATTTTTTTTAAATTTTCATTAATACTTATTGAAAATCACAACTTCACTCTAATGCTTCCAAGAAATACTGGAAAGTTGTAAGTTCGCTGTTTCAATATTTACACCACCCTTCTCTATGAATGAGAAGCATAACTCCCTTAAGCATCAATATATTTATTTATTTGCTCAATTTCCAATGTGTGCCCAATCGCAGGGACCTGATGGACCATCAGTCCTCTCTGATGCCCTCTTCACTTGTGCATAGCCCCTGCTGGGATTTCTTCCCAAGCTCTAGTGACATCATCCTTTTCCACTGCCAGATGCTACTGTCCTCTCTTCTTCCCCACACTGGCTCCAGCTTCCTTTGGATTGTTTCTATCCTTGGCTGCCTGCCTTTCAGGAAGGAAGAAAGGGAGGAAGGAAGGGAGGGAGGGAGAAGAAAATAAAGGAAGCAAGGAAGCTCAGAAGAGAGAGAAGAAGGAAATACTCATCTGCTCCCAGCTTCTTTGATGCTTCTGCAGCTATGACTTTAGGCCTTTGACCCATAAATGAAGATGCAAATACTGAAGAAAGGTTTCTATTCTTAGCAAAATGCAATATGATTGTATACTTCTAACTTGGTTTCATATTGAATTTGCCTCCATCCAATTCTCAAATTTTGTCTCTAAGTCACCAATTTCAACTCACCCATTTTTAGACTTGGGTGTGATATCCCTGGTATGTTAATGCCAGAATTCCTCCACTAATTTTTTACTTGGCCTCTTCATCCAGCCTTGGACATTATGATTTGCCTAAATGTAAAAATTTCAGGTCTAAATTTTAGTCTCTGGAACTTAGTCTTTGAATCCAAGCATCTGGAGTTTCAAAGATATAAAATATTGAGTTCATTGACTAACCTAATGAGAGTCCACATGTTGAAAGCAAGAAAAAAATGTCATTACAAATTTTAGGAGTCTTGATCCAGGGAGTGAGATTTCAATTTGGTGAATATATCCAGAGGGAAGGTATATTCTTGATTTCCTGAATGACATGACAGTAATGGCTTTTAAAAAATAACTATGTTAGAATTAAATGTATAGGAGTTTTCTGTATTTGCCATGATAGGGTAAAAGAGAATTCTGTGGACTGAATAAGAGTACAAATATAGGGACCATTTCATGACTGACACTATCTAATGGATGATCTATTAATACTATGTATTTTTGCTTTCTTTCCCTGCAGTTATATACTAGTATTTCAGTGTCATTAAATGACCTCCTATGGCAGAAATGGATCATTATCTCATTTAATTCATTCTTCTTTTATAAATAGAAGTCCCCATCACAAGTTTTAACAAAGATTATAGGCATTAATTAGCAAGAGTTTGCAGCTGCACATAAGTATATGACTAACTAACTCAACACTCCTTTTTTCTTTCTTCACCTATTATTCAATGTCTTTTATTTTCCTTTACAAGTGCTTAATTTACAAATACAAAACTAATAAGAACAGTAATGGTATTTAAAATTATTATTTGGTAAGAATAGCATTTATTAAATACCAAATTTGTGCTAGGACTGGACTGAGTTGTTTTCATAGCTGTTTATTCTTTCTCAAAACCTACAAGTTAGGTACTTGTTATAACACTGCTTTAATAGCAGGAAAAGAAAAGGGGGAAAAAAAACAGGCCTAACGTGACTCAAAAATTTGAAATTTGGACAGAGTGGTAGGCAAAATAATGAACTGTGCTCCCTCTGCTCAAAAGTATTCTACCCTAATCCTAGACACTGTGAATATATTATGTTACAAGGAGAAAAAGGCCTGGGCAGACTTTATTATGATTACTAATCAATAGGTCTTACAATATAGGGATTTTTTTTTTCTCTTTATAACCAAGGTATCCAGACAGTGTAATATGGCCAGGTAATCATATCTCTTAATAGAAGAAAGGTTTTTTGAGCTGTTGGCACAAAAGGGAATAAGAGAAATGCAGCAGAAGGGGAAGTGGAAAAATGTGAATATTGAGAAGACTTCAATGGACTTTCCCTGTAGGCAGGATACTTGGAAAGCATAAGAAATGCACACAGAAGGCTGGGGTTGTGGTTCAGTGGTAGAGTGCTCACCTAGCATGTGTGAGGCAGTGGGTCTGATCCTCAGTACCACGTAAAAATAAATAATATTTTAAAAAAAATATTTTAAAAAATAAATAAATAAAATAAAGGTATTGAGTCCATCTGTTATATATATATATATATATATATATATATATATATATATATATATTGTATGTGATTTGCTTTAAATAAAAAGAAAGAAAGAAATACACACAGACTCTAGGACCAATACCAGACCTGGCTCACAGCCATCAAAGAAGCAAACTGCAGGAATCTTTAGTACACCCATTCATATTAGTAATGTAGTTTAAAGCATCATAGTGACATATAAAAAATCAGACTACCCATTTATACACGCCAGGATTCATTCTATCTCCAAGAGATTTTGTAGCTCTAAGATCTGTAGCCTTATAGTTACAGATCAAAAGGAAGAGTTTAAAAGCACTAAACACAGGAATGACTTTTTTACTTTTTTGGTAAATAAGCTATTTTCTTTCACAGTTTCTTCACATTTGTCATCTCTGTATATTTTCAAGAAGTTTTGCTTTAATAAAACAAAATAGGAAACATTTAAATGAGAGTTTAATAGAGTAAAATAAATCATAGAGAGGAATGTAGGCATGGTGCTCGGAGGAAAGAGCTTCTTTTGTGACAATAGCTTATTTTATGCAGTAGCTCATTGTTTATGCATTTCAAAATTAGAAGTTGATTTCTACCTTCAGATTTGGGGGGAAAGTGGGATAGTACTAGTGTTTAGAGTCTCTGAAATGTTCAATGTTAGTAAGTTTAAGAAGCAACAAGAAAACTCAGTTTGCTGATTGACCCAAGTCTATCAACTTGAAATGCTTTACCAGAGAAAGTTAAGTGATTGCACAACACTGTTCTTGGAGCCTGATATAATTGCATTTCTTCAGGAGCTCCTCAGACAAAAAGCAGAGCCAAAACAACAACAACAAAAAAATCAGCCCCATCCTGTTGCCTGAATGCTGCCATGTTCCTGGCTTTTGGACAGCTGGGAGGAACAATAGCCCTACTTAATAGAAAGGTTGATTCCAAAACTGATCTCGGCACAGCATGCTAATTTAACAGAGGAGAGCAAGGAAGTAGAAGGCCAAGTAATAAAAACAAACCAGAGAATATTGATTCTGACCCAAAGCATGGTGTTTAATTTAAAGGACAGGTCTTCAGAAAATCCTTTCTTCTGTTGTCAAACAAGCACTGGAACTTGTCTATCTTTCTAATCATTCAATTAGAAAAGAGACAGAAAAAGTGAAACTCTTGGCTTTCAAACAAACACTAGGGCCCTGGGTGCACAAAGGGCTGGGTTTCTCTATTCTCTCAGGATGCTAGTTTTAATTGCCACTGTCTGGAAAGAAGAGGTACCCGATTTTTTTTCAACATTTTGCTACTTTCCCCCTTCCTCTCATAGGCAAACCAGAAGTCAAAGTCCAACTAGTAGCTTTTAATTTAACATGAAGGGATTCTAAAGGGCTAAAGTCTTTCACCTCAAAGTCAAGTGAGTTAGAGTTGTGCTTTGTTAGCTAAGGTAGTATGCTACTTGGAATACAAATGAAAGTGCAAATTACAGTTGACTGATTCTGCCTGAAAGCACTAAATTTAAGACTATTCTGTATATAAAGGCTTATGTCCTTTTTTGTTTGTTTGTTTACTAGTTCTCAAAAGACAAATGCATTCAGTAATATCATTGGCCCATTTCAGGGACTTCAAAATAAAAATAAAGTTTTAGAATACACATATATAAGGTGAAGTGCAAAACTACTCTATACTCAGTGATGTAGTGAGGGCATATAAAGGGCAAATATATATATTTAAATTAATTCAAGCAAATTATTACTGAGTGGGGCAAGTGATGTCAAGGGTAACGAAATTTCAAAAACTGAGCAGATGAATATTCATCATGACTATGGGTTGTGATGTTGGTAGAGTTCAGGTAAGAGCTGGGAATTTTACTTCTGTCCACCTGCAGGGGTATTTGAATGCATTAGGCAAATTCTAGCTTCTTTCGAGTTATAGGGTAAATGCAAATAGGCTGAGCTACACCAGCTCTATGAATAATTTCAGTCATATGTAATTTTGCCTTAGATGTAT
Source organism: Glaucomys volans (assembly GCA_020662805.1). Classification (NCBI taxonomy): domain Eukaryota; kingdom Metazoa; phylum Chordata; class Mammalia; order Rodentia; family Sciuridae; genus Glaucomys; species Glaucomys volans. The sequence goes on from JAJEJO010000874.1 coordinate 1,208,168, forward strand.
AGATATACTCATTGTCTAAATAAATTCATCTACTTCTGTCACCCTGAAACAAAAGTACATTTACCCAATGCCATTGTTCATAAAGTGTAAAAGCCAGAGGGGATAAGGGATCCATTTTAATTGTAATTCCTAGGGATATTGCTTAAATAGGAAACTTTCATGCCACAAATTTACTATTCTAGAATAAACCTCATACAGATCTCTTGTCACATGTAACTTTGAAGTCTTGTCAGCACAGCTACCTAATTTATATGAAGCACCCTGGAGTCAGTGTATCTTTGTAGTGTTATTTGTCAAATGACTCAAGCACTGCTTTAAAGTGTATGTGAGCCTGCTAATCAATCCCTGTGCCCTTGCAGAGCATGCTATGCGATGCACAATTTTCTCCTCTATGCATGTGAAATTCTAAATTATATTTGCCTTTGATATCTTTATTTTCCTTTATGTTGGAAGTTTTGCAGGCAGGAATAAAGTCACTATATTATTAATATGTGGTATTCTCATAAAAGAAAGACAGGATTCAGCAGGCATTTGAGAGTTCATGTGTTTATTTGTGTCTCTGTATCTGCAGGTATATAGACTCTTTGAAAACAGAAATGTGATTGGATTTTGGAAGGACTACTAATATACACTCATTTAAAATTTATTTAGTAAGTACGTGGAACTCTTGTATCATCAGATGACATTTCAGGGCTCTTTGTGGAGGTGCTCTCACAGTCCTTGGTTTTTCTTTCCTTTCTTTTCTTATTTTGTACCAGGGATTGAACCCACAGGTGCATATACTTTGAGCTACATCCCCAACCCTTTGCATTTTTTATTTTGAAACAAGGTCTTGCTGAATTAGTTGCTCAGGGCCTCATCAAGTTGCCGAGGCTGACTTTGAACCTGTGATCCTCCTGTCTCAGCCTCCCACGCTGTTGGAATTACAGGCTTGTACTACTGTGCCCAGCTATCCTTGGTGTTTCTGTGTGTTATGTTTCAACCCCTTTCAAAACACCCTCCTTGACTCCTGCAACTATGACCCTAATTATATTGTTTTTTTATTAGGATCTTCTAAAATAAGATGGTACAGACCTCTATTGTAAAATCGATTTAGGCGCCTGAGATCATTGGAAACTATAGAACAGATGAAGAGGATTATGGAGAATACACACAAGGCTATATGTGTATGTTTGACACAGAGAAAGAAATGGAAAACTGGAAGCAGAGTAAGACACTTATTCATCCATGTGATCAGGTTTCCATACACACATCCCACTCCACACTCACCCCACACATTCACACACACACAGCAGGGTCAGAGTAGAGGAAGAGTGAGAGTAAGAGGGAACAGATGACTTTCTCATGGCAGAAAAACTGAAGTATTTCAGGGACCATGTTCTCCCTGGACTTTGTGCAATTAACAGTACATTGCAGCCAGACTACAAAGAAAAAAAAGGAAAACAAGTGAATATCTACCTTACTCAAAGAAAAAAAATAAACAGCCCATCAAATGATCTGATTTGTAATTTTATCAAGACAGCATTTTACTTGGAACCCTTATGAGACAAGTCAAAGTAAAACAAACATCAAAGAAAGTTAAAATTCCACGAGATCATAAAGGCTATCAAGAATTCTAAAACCTTCCTTCACTTATGAATGCAAAATTCCTAACTGGAATGTCTGAATATGGATGAAAGAAGTTTTAGATAAATGCATAAAATCCTCAAATTTGTCTGACGATTGTGTAGGCACTACCAAGACTCAAACATTGGTAAATGTTGAAATCACATTTGGCCAACAGCCCTGGGGGTGTGTCTATCCTAGGGCTCCTCACCTGCTCACCAACCAACAATTCAAGTGTTAGTTTTGATGGTCTTGAAGCTGGCATCCTTTCTGAGTTGTCTGCCCTCCATGCCAACCAAAATCCTCACGCAGCTTTGGATCTCAGTTCCCCCAACTCAGTATTCAACAAGGGTAATGTGTGTCCTAAATATATGCTTCCTTTCCTCACCTGCCAAAGAGAGCTAAAATATCCAGGGTGCTCATGCCAATAAGCAGTAATAGTGACCACCCCAATACCCACCTAGCATTGCAGACTCCAGTCCCTCAGTAGGACATGCACACAGGAGAAGAAATTCATGTGGGTGGGACCCTAGTGGTGATATTATGTGGGGTATTTGATCTGCTCAGGGGATGCTCAGTGAGGATCTCCAGTCAACAATCATTGTTACATTTCATCATTATGTAAAAATACATCTTAAAATCAACACGAGTCTCATGTTTGGAAAATTAATCATATTTATAATATTATCTTTGTTAATAAAAATAAAGAGCTAACACAACCGCTCTGATTTACTAAGAACAGTCTAAAGACACACACACATGTAGGTACACGCCCAAGTGCAATTTGAACACCAGAGTTGTTATTATAATTTCAATCATTTTAGATGAAGTAAAATGAGAGGAATGGGGAGTTTATTATAAAATACTGAGTGGAGAAGACAGGATTAAATCCAGAGAGCATGAGAGCAGAGCCTGTTCTTCAATTCTCATGCTGTTTTCATCTGGTTGTGGGACTTTGCGTGACCTAAAAGAGTGAGGCAGATATGCCATGAAATCTGGCCGGGTTTGAGAAACACTAAGCCAAATTTTTTTCTTTTTCCTTTTTCTAAAAAATGTAGATCTCTTTGGTTATTTTTAAATTATTTTAAAATATTGTATCAAAATGCTATTTGTGGGACCAGGGTTGTAGCTCAGTAGTAGAGCTCTCGTGAGTTCCTGGGTTCCATCTTCAGCACCACAGAAAAATAAAATAAAGGTATTGTTTCCACCTACAACTAAAAATATATATACTTTTAAAAATACTATTGTGTTATGGTTGCAAATGAAACAATTTGGAAGAGATTGTGTTCAAAAGTGTGTTGATCGAATTCTCCACTTCAAGTCCCACTTGTCTGTTTTTTGTTTGTTTAAATTTCAGCTGGTGGTTGACTATTGTGACCCTAATATCATAATAATGACTTAACTACCTCTAAATAATGTATGTATAGCACTCACACTTCATTTACATAATGTTGAGGCTAATTATGAAGAAGAAAAATTTATTCATATTATAACCTTTTCCCCTTATGTAATTATAAGACTGATATTTCCCTTTCACATATATTTTATTTTGCATAAAAATACCTCTAAATTTGATCTGTCCACCTTTGATCACCTTTGCTCAGGGTCTACACCCCGTCTTCTCTTACACCACCCACATCCATTTTCCTCCCCCTACCTGACAGTTGCACTTTACTTTTTTATGTATGATTAGGCTGCTAACATTAACTTCCTCTTCTCCAACCATATGCCTTCTACTTAAAGAGAATTTGAAAATCAAATGCTATGATATCATGATGTTAGGTGATCATTTTTAGGCATGGGAATTATACACATTACCCAGTAGCTCTTTGTGCAGCTGCATATTATCAGAATAAGCTACAATGTTCCAAGACCTCCGTCTACAGTACCTGTGACTTTCAGCTTTTCAGCCCCAATGGTAATCTCATCTTCATCTGCAGAAAACAGCACCCTGCCATCTTCACTCGCTCTCACTTCGAATCTTTTACACTGAGCTTCCACAGCATCAGCTCCTATAGTCAGAGGAAAGGTTTAAAAATGAAACTGGCACACAGGAAACCATTAACATGCAATTTTATAGAAAAAGAAAGAGACACATATAACATTTTGTTTATTGGTTTGGGCTGTATGTTTACATCTGAATTAGTATTTTTAGATTGTTACCCTTTGTAAGAGTCTGTCTAATTTGGGAGAATAGTGTTGGGCTTAGTTGATTGGGCATACACAGGACCTCCTATTGCTTGACATTGTCTTAATAAGGTCTGTGAGTTTAGCCTGTTAAGATACTCTATCCACAGGGAGAGACAATATTTGCTTCCTTTTGTCTTGCAGGTTGAAGACTTTGCTTTACCCTGACACCTCCCGGATGCTCCATGAACACGTGGGAACCAAATACCTCTCCTCTCTTCTCTCTGCAATGCTGATAATGATACCCATATAGATATATCATAGGATGCTGCTCAGGCATCATTCAATTGTGAATCTTGAGTCACTTTTCATTTCATAGAATTTACTATTGATTTTTCCCCATCTTTTAATATTATTTAATTTGAATCCATTTTATAGTCAATCTTACAGTTACTTTATTTCTCCTAGTGTATCTTCTAATCAATAATTTTCTTCATTTATTGAATAATGGTATGGTATTAAGTATGTGTAATTACAAAATGAAATTAGAATTCTATTTCCAAATCATTGGCCAATTTTCCTATTCAGTCTACTCACAAACCACAAACCCAAACCTTCATAATTGGGAAATGTAATAACTACTTTCAGAATTAGAAGGGATAGAGCAAGAAGATCTAACCAGGCCTTAAAGATGAACATTGAGGAAGAAGAAACCTGAAACACTGGACAGGGCTAAGTAATTGACATTTCCACAACATCAGTTTCTTTGTTTTGCTATAACATGTTTAGCATGTGGATCTTTATCTTCCCTCTACCAAGATTTTTTAGCATCTCTCCTCTGTCTGTATCAGAGGACTTGTCTGACATAACCCAGCCCAGTCAAGGGACAGTCACACCACACTGTGGGCACACTTCTTTTCACTCTTCTTTATACACTACCCTGAAGTATTAGATACATATCTCCAAGAATGTGAAACACAAGATCATCTTTGCCTTTCAAAACCTCCTAAAACTCAGAATCGTGTCTGATTTCAAGTGGATATAAGAAATGAATGTTGGTGTGGAATAAACACTAAAGTCAAACTCTCCCTTTCTTCAGTCCTCAGCCCCACTGAGTACTGCCCCTATTGCAGCCCATGGCAGTCGGAAGTTATACCTCCCTGCTACCATAATTTCTGAGGAGCAAGAAACAAGAGGAAAAACCTAATTCAAAATCCTGATAGTGAGTAAGACAATTTCTCTGAAACCAAGATGTATGGTTTTTTATATTCTGATATCATTATGGGAAAATTTACAAAGTTTCAAGTGGGACTATGTTAAGTAAGATAGAACTTGAGTTCTCCTTGGGGGCTGTCAAGTTCTAAAGAGCATGAATTGTAATGTTAAAATCTCTCTCTTTTTTTCTTTTCAAACAAAGACCTTTCCTTTTAAAATTTCATAACAATGTTGAGGAAATCATCAAAGGCCTTTGGTTTTTGGTCATAGTCGTTGCATTTGAATTTCTGTGTGTGTGTGTGTCTGTGTTTGTGTGCTGGGAATTGAAATCAGGCCCTCACACATGCTAGGCAAGCACTCTACCACTGAAATACATCTCCAGCCTGTGATTTTGTGAATATGATTTCAAAAGTTTATATACATAAACTTTTGTATGTATGTATGTATATTTTTGCACTAAGGGATTGAACCCAGGAAAGCTATACCACTGATTTGCAACATCAGTCCTTTTTATTTTTTTATTTTTATTTGAGACAGGGTCTGGCTAAGTTACTGAGGATGGCCTAGAACTTAAGATGGTCTGAACTTCTGCCTCAGCCTCCTGAGTGAGTGAGATCACAGGTGTGCACCAATGCATCCAGCAACCTGTATTGTTCGAGTGTTTTCTTCTAATCCTAGTCTAGCCTGCCTACATAGGACTTTTAGTCTTTGAACCACGGTAATCCAACTGGTAGATGATGTTCAAAAGCTATGCTTGAGGACAATGTGTTGATGGATGTGAGTTCTTGCAGGTTTTGAAGTCCCTGTTTAAAATCTATCGCAAGTGACTTAGACATACATTAAACCTCAACTTCCTGAAAGATACTAAAAATATTTTACAAATAAAATTTTAACATTGACACTACATTGCTTCCTTCAAATACACTCAACTTCTGAGTTTAATTGATTCACAAAATATATTGCTGACCTTAATGGCATAGAAGTGCAGTAGATCCCTTAACATACTTATACATGTGAGTTCTACATGGGTGAGTCACACATATACACACCCAGAGAGACAGACATTATATATGTACACACCTATTAGCAGGACTTTGCTTGGGGTGATACTTAATGTCTTTATATAGAAGATAAGTTATTAACATAAAATGCTAGATGATGTGTCACATAAACTATTAAAAATAAACTATCAGAAATATAAGTAGAGTGGTGCCTGGATATGGCAAAATGAGTTGAGATTTTCATTCATTAAATTCAAATGAGCAAAGGCAAGTAAGCAAACTGGAAAATATTTATGCACCCAGAATAGATGAGATGCATCTAAGCCATCAATTAATGCATACTAAATCATCCAATTGAGAAATGGATATAAAAATTAATACTTCAGACTACACTTTATTCATTGTATTAGCATAATTACAGAAGGCAAAATTGTAAGCAATTAGCAATGCATTGATAGTAAATATTTTAAATCAGAAAATCATTGTGTAATATTGCCTTTATGTACAGTGCTTTTCCTTTCTGCAAATGGAAAACAGTAAAATATATACTTAGAGATAGTCAATTGTTGGGAATATTTATGCTTAAAATTAGTGTATTAGACTTTAAGAAACTGAATTTATTATATTCTAACATGCTTTGGGCTGTCTATTTTTATGTTCCTAATATCACATATTCTCTGGGCTGTTATTGCAAGATCCAGTTGTTCTGAGGAGCAGTAATGCACAGTAAAATCTTAACCAATGATGCTTCTGGTGTGGCAGAAAAAGAAATATGCTTGGTCAACTCTGGGTAAGGAGCTATGATTGCTCAGCCAGTGGATCATGGGGGACAGCATTATCCAGGCAGTACTGTATTTTCTCAGTCATCTTAAAAATTAACTTGCTAACTAAAGTACCAAGATTAAATGCTTTCTTAGAAAAACCTCCAAGGAACTTTATATCAACCACTTCAAAAACATGAAGAAAAGTCAGTATTAGAATTCAGATGGAGAATTGGCAGGCAAATGAGAGAAAAAATGAAAGCAAAATAGTTTCCCTGAAAGTATTGATATATTAAATGCATATCCAAATTCTTTCAGTATTTTTAAAGTTCTGTATGCTTTCTTTAAAAAACAATAAAAATAAGAACAATCACAAAGCTTAATTCTTGTTTGCATAGAGATGTCTCATTTGTCCTTTTAGAATGTAACTTTGGCTGACAAGTAGAAACGCTCCAATAATTTAATTCCTGTCTTTGCATTTTTTACATTAAGTTAGTCAAATACTTGAGCTGGAATTTCTTCTTCAATGAATATACCTAAAAGGCTAAAGCAATATGTTTCCTCTAGATAATATTTTTAGTACCGATTCAAATAAATCAGGGCAAAGATCACGATTAATTTGCTTGCTTGTCTTTGGTGAGCATTCCCCAAGTATCATAGGTCAGGTTCTTTCTTCCATCATCACTCTGTACTTTAATTGCATATGTTTGTCAATATGTCCAAGTTCTTAAGAGTATTAAGAGATTAGAAATTCCTATGAGAAAAACAAGATAAAATTCAAAACTCTGTGTTCAGAAATTTCTGATTTAGAGTTATCCTGATTAACCTCAAAATAAATAAATAAACAAATAAACAAAATAAACACTTGTCATGAATTTAAATATAAACATACATTGATTTTAAATTAACTTTGAATTTAAATTGATTTTAATTAATCAATTAATTAATTAATTAATTTTTTTGGTACCAGGGATTGAATGTAAGGGCACTTAAATACTGAGTCACATTCCCAGCCCTTTAAAAATTTATTATTTATTTATTTTTTTAAATTTTGAGATGGGATTTCATTAGGTTGCATGCAGCCTTACTAAGATTCTGAGGCTGGCTTCAAACCTGCAATTCTCTTGCCTCAGTCTTCTGAGCCATTGGAATTACAGAAGTGAGCCATCAACCTTGGCTTTTATTTTGTTTTATACTCTGTGTGTTATGAAAACTGCACACTAGAAGGTATCCTTTGTATGTTCTGGGGGCAGGGCCAGTGCAAGGGCCATTTGCAATCCTCAGGTGATCCTCCAGGGATAAGCCAGCCCCCTACTCCCTGCAGTGACTGCCTTTCTTTTTTCAAATGTAGAAGCCATTTCTCCTCCAATAACTAAGGCATGCTGTATGTTCTCTCAAGTTCAAGATGTTTTATATTTACATCTTCTTACCTCTTTCCCTGCAGCACCCCACCAAAAACAGTGTCTGTGGTGGTACACAGAGATTCTTGGATAGAATCTGGTGTAAACTGAAGAATTACACTATTCTTCATCAAGTGTATATGTTTATGTTATCATTCCCTCACTCATATCCCTACTATCACATACTCTTGTTCTCCATCTTCTTTTAAAAAATACAAAAAAAATAAACATAGAAAATTATGTAAATATGTTTAATATCTAGAGAGAAGAATGGCTATTGTTACCACAGGTTGATATACTCAGTGTTGCCTTTCCTTAATCATGTGTTCCTCCAGTTTTAGGGGATTACAAAGGGGTCAACAGTGATGTGACATGAGTTTTGACCACTTCCCATTTTGTAATTTTGCTATTTATGAATGTATTCTTCAAATATTGTCTTTGTTGCAGGACACACACACACAAATATGCACACATGAATATTTTTTATATTACTCCTTTTCTTTTCTCCAGTACAAAGGATCAAGCCCAGGGCCACACATGCTAGGCAATCACTCCATCACTGAGCTAAAAATACAAAGTCCCAGTCTTTGTATTTTTCAGGGAATAGGTTTACTCACACAATATTAGGTCTGTGAGATTCATCTATATTAACATATACAGCTCTGGTCTAATTCTAGTATGTGGATACATGACAAGTAGTAATCCACTTTTTCAATGATAATCATTTAGCTTGTTTATAGGACTTCAGAATCAGTAACAATGATGCTGTAAATAAATATTTTGTACAAGTCTCTTTCCATACTTGGGCAAGAGTTTTCTTTCTTTTTGGGGGGGAGCAGTGGTCAAAAGTTTTCTAGGGCTTATACTTAGGGGTGGAACTGCTGCAGAGTTATGTACCTGTACTTCAGGTTTACTGGATAATAACATATTGATTTCCAAACTTGTCATATGAATTGATGTTCCTTACAAGATAGTATGAGCACTCCAATAGCTTTGTACCATTATAAACCTTATACTATCAGACTGTAATGTTTACCAATTTGATGTGCAAAATGTATGCTCATAGTGTTGCAATTTACAAGTATTCTCTGATTTCTATTGGGGTTAATATTATTTTTTATTTATTAACATTTTCTTTTTCTCTAAACTGCCTGCTTGTGTCTTTTCTCATATTCTACCTGATTTTCTATTTGTTGGTAAGTCTTTACACACAAAAAAATTATGATTCCTTTTCAGATACATTTGTTAGGAATAGGTTAGTCCTACTTGTGAATTCCTTTATATCATCTTGGTTTGTAAATTTTGGTGAATAAAAATATTATGGTTTTGGATATGAGGTGTCCCCTAAAAGCTCCTATGCAAGAATATCTAGAGGTAAATGAATAGGCAGAAGAGCTATTACCTAATAGGTTCATCCTAGCTTAAATGAACAGGGTGGCAACTGTAGGTGGGTGAGGCATGGCTGGAAGAGGTGGGTCACTGGGGAAGTGGCAAGAAAGGGTTCATCTTCTATGAAGCCCCCTTACCCTTTCTCTTTCTGCTTCCTGGCTGTGAGGAACAGGGTAGCACTCCTCCACCAGAAACTTCTGCCCAGAGCAGTGGAGTCAGCCCACCATGGACTGATCCTCTGAAACTGTGAACCAAGACAAGTTCTTCCTTATCTAAGTTGCTCTTGTCAAGTTATTTTGTTACAATGAGAAAAAGCTAACACAAAAACTTTTCATTTTTATTTCTTTATGATTAAACTCAGGACCTCATATATGATAGGCAAGCATGTTCCTAATTGCATCCCCAGTCTTTAAAAATCTTGTTTTGAATGTAGTAACGTTCATCTAAGTTTTTCATTGTGAATTTTTTCCTAGTATATTTTGTTAATAAGCTTTTCACAATTTTTATCTTGCTATTGATACTTTCTATTAACTATTTTCCATTAAATATGTTACATACTATTTTAGCTTGTGTATCAATACAAGAAAAAGCAAAGTACAGAAATTGGAAAGGGCAGTTATTTTTCACATGGAAAATACAAGGAAATTTACAATGAAAGGGCTCTTCTTTTTACATAGAAAGTACGATGATATACAAAATCATTAAAATTAATAATTTGTCTGGATTTGATATTTATTTTTGTAGAAAACTTTAAATTGTTCACACCATGTCATTAGGGCTCTATTTCTTTTTAAGTCATATTTTTTAGATAATACTTTCCTAGAAAAATATTTATTTGAAATAATTTTCAAATGTCTTGTCATAAAGTATTTTTGTAAAACATTTTGTTGAGGTAAGATGTATATATTTTATGTATATAGGTTGGTAATTTTTGACAAATAAATACACCTATGTGACCTGTTTGTTTCCTCTGGTTGCCATAAGAAAGTATCCCAGACAGTGCTTTCTTCCAGTAAAGTATTTCATCACATGATCATCATCACTGCATAATCCGTGCACCCTGATTTTTCAGTACAAAATTGATTAACAGCTTCCCATTGCTTAATTTTTGCATAGTATAAAGCTGTCCCTCATGATGCTTAAAAGATAAAAGAACAGCAATGTATTCACCACTGGCTTATGTATGCACATTTGTCTTCTCATGGGCTGAGCAATGAACCTGGGATTCTCAGAACACTCACATTGTCACTCTATTTCGAAAAGCTGACTTGGGCGGCTGGTATAGCACGCTGCAGTATTAATGGCAAATGCATCATATATAAGTGAATTTGACCAAATAAGGAAACCAATGATAGCGGAGCAGAATCTTCAGACACAGAAGACTGAATTGTATAAGACCATACTTCTCAACCCTGCAGTAAAATTTCTCTAGTGTAATATTTTGACTATAAAGCATAAATCAATAATCAATAGCAATTTCTGTGTTATATTTTCTTTTTCCCAGGCCAGGAAAATGTTTGTTAAACTGTCATGAAGAAATGATGTGAGTTGATTTGGACTATTCAATTTTAACCTTGCACTGTTTGGTAATAAGCGATTTTTAAGTAATACCAGCACAAATTTCTTTAAAAAAATAAAACTTTCACATAATGATCTCATCCACTTTTTTGTACAAATGTTTGCATAATTTGTGACCACTATGTGGTGAAATATGGTAGTTTTTCCACAGGTGCCCATGGGGCTAAGTCCATCTTTCTCTTGCAATAGTTAAGTTCTGAAAAGGGTTTTATCCTCTTTGACCAAAGCAATTAGAACACGTGGATTAAATACTCTCCTGAGTTTTGCTTTAAGTTGTAGAAAAGCATCACTGTCTTGAGATGACAGGCACTGAGCATGAAACAGACTTGAAGCTGTAAAAGTTAGCTTCACTCCCTTGTGGAAACAGCTTGCCTGAGGACTCAGCCAATTAGTGGAAAGAAAGGGACAGAAGAGAAGGAGTTGCAGGGAAAGGCACCCCTGAGGAAACTGTTTTCACACCTGGATCCACCAGACAACCCAGTCCAGATTGAGCCCATGCTATTGCTTGAACCAGTGAATTCCCAATCCCCACCTTCTTGACTTGTTTATAAATTTTGAATTTTTTAAATTGCAATTGTTTTACTCATTTTTGTTTTTGAAGTTTTATGAATCATTCGTTTGTCTTTCTCATGCTCATCTTTGTTAAATAAAATTTATAAAAATCTTCCACCATCAACAATCATTCCACATCACTACCCCCACCAAAAATACATCAGTGTTTAAATACAATCAAGTACAAAATCTAGCACTTACTGAAATTATGCTGTGGGAAGAGATACTAAATATCCAGAAGCAAATTATTTCATGGCTTTTATATTAGGCAAACTAAATTTCCATATAGACCATTTTAATCGTGACCTCAATGGCAAGAATAATGACCTTTTCTAAAGTTTTAATAGTATTTTATTAGTTCTTTTAGAGTAGTTTGAGTGAGTCCTAAAATAATTATAATGATAATAATAATGATCATGATTATAATGCCCATATGAGCAAATGACCAGCCAATTCGTAAACTACTGTGGTATTTTCTTCTTGGGTTTTGACTTATGAATTTTGATAGGATAAGTTAAAAAATCCAGCCTCAGATATTGGCTATGTTTTCTAAAGGAAGTGAATTAAAATATTCTTGACCTTTTATCTTGTTTATTAGAACCAATTGAACAACATATATGCAAAATATTCTGGTTTTTATGTATTAGAAAAACATAAAATTACAGCCTTACAAAACTTTCCATAGCACAAAGTCAGCCAGTGAGTTATTATTCAGTGAACTTTTTTTTTTTTTTACACTTTATCAACATCCAAGTTGGTTCATTACCCTTTCAAAAAAGGCAAAACATAGAGGCAAAAAGCGGCATATCTCATGCAGAATAAATATTATCAGATCAGAGTATAAGAATCTACGTCTACTTAACTAATGAAAGGAGCTAGCTTACAACCACAATTTGGTCAGTGCTTTTGTGTAAGTAAAAGGAGAAAATACTTCCTACTTTTTTTTCTGATATTATCTTATTCCCTCATTTCTTTTCATATATATTGATAATGTCTGAAATGGCATTTTGTAATTTATGGAAGTTGGATGAGCTGAAGATGGGAGTTTTAAAGATTTTTCTTAATAATATCCAATCAAAACATTTGTCATCCAAACCTGTTCATTTTATTTCTTTGTTTCATAAGGAAAAAGAACTACTATCCACTTAATTGTCTTGCCTCTTTCTCATTTATCAGCTTGCCCTAGACTTCTGCTTTATTTTGACACATCCATAAGGGTAGTTTTACATAAATGCTTTATGTTTCTTTTTCTTTACTAACATGACTTTTCTGATGTTTTCTTTCATATTAGCATCTTAAGAATATATATCCATTTTGCACTTCAAATACTATCATAAAATGTTTGATAGTTCACTAATTTATTTAATACATATTTACCTAAATAATATGCAATATAATTATGTAGTGATAGCATAATTTTCAGATATATTTCACTAATAGTGCAATCTCCTGGTAACCACTAAGTATATGCTCCTTGCCTAATTAAAAAATCATTTTTCTGTTTGTTAAAACATTTAACTTTGATAACTGATCACCTAACTATCATAGCAAAACACATTTTAACTGTGCATGTATTTACTTTCTCTAATATTAAACAATTTATAAAGAAAGCATTCCTGATAGAGAATTGTATTCTTGAAAACATTACCAAAGAGTTGTAATATTTTAGAACTTCAAAACTCCTAATATATTTATACTATTTATACTTTTGAATAAGGATACTTGAGGTGTGTTTATTAGCATTTAGGTTTTACATAAAGATTATATATTACCTTTTGATAATAGTAAACTTGATTGGCTCTGAAATTCATTTAGTGTGAAAATGTTTAGTGTTTAAATAAGTGAATTAAACTATAAAAATAGGCAGTGTTTAATTAAGTGAATTAAAATTTATAAAGAATAGACAACGTTTAATTAAGTGAATTAAAATTTATAAAGAATAAACTTCAAAGTATGCAGTTTACAAAATCATAATAAATTGGGATAATGTCATTCAAATCATAATACACTGTGATATTCTCAGGCAAATGCACAGTATTACAGATTTATTATAGCTAATGCATATTCTTTTGATCATGTGGAATTCTTGGAATTGTTTGCTTTGAAAGTACTACTACTACTACCATGAACCCATGGGCACTTAACTATTTCTACAAAAATGTTCAGATAGAGTATTTGAATTAAACTCATATCAGAAAAGATGATCTAGTCTATGATGCAATAAAACGATCTCCCAAATATGAGTGCCTTAGGGTGACAAGGGTTTGTTTTTGTTCATACTATCTTCCGGCAGGGCCAGCAGAGGTGTTTCTGTCACTGTGTCAGACTCTCATGATGAAGGCTGTGTCTTAACACTTTCTTTTAAGATTGTAGCAACAAGGGAAAGTGATATGACCAATTGATGACAGATTACACCATGTATATGGTGATAGAGCTTTTCACCTTCATGCAACTGATCCTCAAGTAAATAACAAGCCTTACTGGCAAAACTCAGATATTTAGAAACTCAGATGTTTAGAAATATTAAGAAATATTTCTTAATATTTAGATAATAAGAAATTCACTTTAAAATAGGTGGTGGGCCAAATTTCTAAATAAAAGTCATAATTGGGAAGTGTCTCAAATTGAAGAATAATCACAATATTACTATGAAAAGCTACTCAATCAGTACCCACAGGAAAATTTACAACTTCAGATGTCTATATTAAATGTGAAAAAGGGCTAAGAATTAATAGTCAAATATCTAGGTTGAGAAGCTAGAAAACAACACTAGGAAAAGAAAAAAAGGAGGATTATCCCATCATAGACATAAAAATTGCTTGACAAAGTTCAGTGACTTTCATAAGAAAAACATTTACCAATTTTTCCATCCTTAATTCAATAAAGGGATCTACATAAACATATTAGACACCTGAAACTTAAAAGCAAAATGTTTAAAGCTTTTAATCTAAAGAAGACAAGACCACTTATTGTTGACAGTTACACATAGCATTTTTTTAGAGGTCCCAACCAGAGGAATAACTTAGAAAAAGTTATAAAATAGTTCGGCACATTATTAGAATTGGAAAGAAAGACATATAAGTAGATTATTCACAGATGGCATGATTCAAAACGTAGAAAATCCAAATGATCCACAAAAAAACTCAGAAATAAAAAACGAATGAATCCAGGTTTCTGAATGTAAGACCAATATTACCATAACTTTCATATAATAGGAACTTATTCTAAGAATAACAAAGAATCTACACATAAATCATCCAAATGATAAAAATTTTAACAAAGCAGTGAATATTTAAGAATGATCATTGGTTCTAAGATTTTAAACTGAACGCAATTTTGTACAGAAAAAGATCTATGGATTTTTCTGTGATACTACATCATTAGAAGATAAGCTACTCCTTCTCTCAATTGCACTTTTACAATCCCATGTAATATATGATACATATAATACTCTCTTGACTTTCATGTATATCAAGGTGGTATTTAAATCACGTTTCTTCAGTCTTATCTAATACAAAATATGAATTATCAATTAAAATATATTTATTAAATACCCATGATATTTGAGATGTTAAGTATCACATATATGAAAATAAATAAAGTCTCTGTATCTAAGATTTTAGTATATTGTAATTACTAAATACACAATGCTGATAAGCTAAAACCTATATAGATTGTTTGATTATGTTAATCAATGCTATTTCCTCATGAGAGATATCATAATCAACCTATTAATTCTCACAAGTACAGCTTTAAAAAGAAGTTGGAAGGTTTTGAAACTAAAAATAGATATTTTACTAGGAATGGAAACCTTTTGTACACCAAAACTTTAGAAAAAAATTTAAAACACCAATTCAAATCCTTAGGAAATTATTCTAAGTACATGTAGCACATTAAGAAATACTTACTTTAAAAACATTTTAAAACTCAGTAGAAGCAGAGAGATTCTGTGCTATTTGATCCATGAACCACTTAGTTCTTATCCAGTTCTACACAATGGAATTTCCAGTCTGTAGGTGCAGCCAAGAACACAGGGTTTCCTCTCTATCCAGCTCTCCTTGTAGGACTATGATATTTTTTAGGAGCGGAGGGAGTCAGCATTTGTCACCCCACCCTCCAACTACCTGTTGTAAAGGATAAGTTCTTTGTAAGTGCAACAAGCTGCAATAGGGTATGTGTGTTGGGGGGGGGTCCTTTTATTTTCATTTTATTCCCACTGCTAAGATGGAGACTTTGCCTTTGCTGTGGTGCTTTGAGAATATAGGATGTAAAATAGCCCTCCCCTTTGTTCTTTCACAGGATGGAGTCCATCCCAGTGACAACATCAAACCTCCACTCCTGCCACATGAGAGGTGTCATTTGGTGGTGTCACCCCTCCTAAGCAAGGGTGCCACTCAGAAATTTGCTACTTTTCAAGCTTCTATATCCAGAGCTATAACTCCAAGGCTTTGCCCAAGGGAAGGGGCAAGGTGTAAAACAGAGAGCTCCAAAGCTCTTCCCAATAAATATTTTATTTGAAGTAGAACTGCGGCAAGTTGATAAAGAAGGATACTTTCAAAAATGATGAAGTTGTGGTATTTCAGGGAGAGGGAGACCAAAATTTCATCAAAGACATGCATAACCATAGTGGAGCAGAGAGAACTGGAGAAAGAAACAGCCTAGAAGAGCCCTCTGGGGTCAGAACACCTCTCAAGCACTGAAAGGAAAGACTAGTACTGAAAAGGAGCCAGGATTTAACAGGATTAGTCTGTGGAATAATTTATGTATTAGGGTATTGTTGTGGACAAGAGAAAAATCACTCGTGGAGAAGTGGTTTATTGGTTCCTTGTGTTTAGGGAAAGATTGTTAAATACAACCCTGCTAAAGCCACTGCCACTCTCCCTGACATTTGCATGCCCAAGGCTACAACCTGTGAGAGACAATCTTCAGAGCTTCATGCTGTGGGGTGGGAAGGAGAGATGGGAAAGAAATAGACTTTAATATAATAATTCAGTCTGTCACTCAATCAAATAACAAGCCCTGAAAGCATAGGAATGGAGAAACTGTTTACTGGGTTTTACAATATATACCTGAAACTTCCAATTTCCAATAAAAATATAAGACATGAAAAGATCCAGGAAAATCTGACCCATAGATGAAGAAACAAAGCAAGCAATAGAAACTGTTCATGATAAGGGCTGAGTGTCACAGAGAAAGATGTCAAAGTATTCCTTAAAAATATATTCCAAAGATGAAAGGAAATTATGTTTAAAGAATGAACAAAATGATAAATTTATTTCATTAATTGGAAAATATCACTAAAGATGCAGAAATTATCAAAGGATCCAATGAAAATTCTAAAGTTAAAAGTACAATCAATGAATTAAAAAATCACTAGAAAGACTTCACAGTAGAATTAAGCTGGCAGAAGAAAAAATTAATTACAGATAATAAAGATTTTGAAATCTGAAGAACAGAGAGAAAAAATGAATGAAGAGAAATCAATAAGGCTTCCAAGAAATGTGGGGCACCATTAAAGACATGAACATGTATAATGGAAGTACTAGGAGCAGACGGATGACAGGTACAGAATATGTGTTTGAATAAATAATTTCTGAAACACTCTTAAAATTTATTGAAAAATAGTAGCCTGTATATCTAAGAAGTGTGGTGAGATCCAAAAAGGATAAATAAAGAGATGATACACAGACTCATTATGCTGAAAGTGATTAAAGCCAAAGGCAAGGAGAAAATCTTGGGAGCAGCAAGAGAAAATGTCTCACCACTTACTAGGATAGTAGCAGAGCTTTTTTCAGAAATAATGAAGAATAGAAAGCAGTAAAAATGGTATCATATTAGAAGGGGTCACAGCAGAAAAAAAAGTCAATCACAAATTCTAAAATGAAGGCAAAATAAAGACATTCCCAGATAAAGAAAGACCGAGTAAATTTTTTGCTAGCAGATTAACATGATGACAATACTAAAAAGAAGTCCTTTTGGTTGAAAGCATGTACCTTCGGAGAACAATTCAAACTCACAACAGGACAAAGAATCTAAAGGAACGACAGGGGAATGAATCAGACATAACTGTCATATGTTCACATATGAATGCATGACTAGTGAAACTCCACATCATGTACAACCACAAGAATGGGATCCTAATTAGAATCAGTTTTACTTGCTGTATGTATAATATGTCAAAATTCACACTACTGTCATGCATATCTAAAAAGAACAACCACAAAAAGAGAAAAGATCATTATAAAGGACAAAACAAATGCACATTTTGGTTCTTTTGTTCTTTTAACTGATATAAAGGACAATGGAATACACATTATATAATTTTATTGTTTTTCCTATAATATAGTAAAGAAATATATTTACAATAAAAGACCAAATGAGTAGGAGCAAGGATAAAGAAATAACTCCAGACAGAAACTCAAAACCAGAAGTAAAATATACAATGATTAATATAAAAACTATGCTTGTGTACTTTCTTTGTTCTCCTCTCAAATCATTTAAAAGATATAATGGTATATAAGTAATATATACTAGAGCATTTACTAAAGATAGAGTAGATAATTTAAAGAAATTATGGTGTTACATGAGAAAATATTTAGCTAATGCAAAATAAAGAAGTACTTTAGTAATAGAAAAATAAAAGACATGAGACAAATGAGATAAATGCAAGTAAAATGGCAGGTGTTAATCCAACTATATCAATAACATTACATATGAATGAATTAGAGAATCTAATGAAAAGAAATTTTGAGTTTGGCTAAAAAAATACAGCTATGTTGTCGCACTGTTTTGTTTTGTTTTGTTTTGTTTTGTTTTGTTTTGTACTGGAAGTGAACCCAGGGGCACTCAACCACTGAGCGACATCCCCAGCCTTTTTTATATTTTATTTAGAGACAGGGTCTTGCTGAGTTGCTTAGGGCTTCCCTAAGTTGCTGAGGCTGGATTTGAACTCCCAGTCCTCCTGCCTCAGCCTCCCCAGCTGCTGGGATTATAGGCATGTGCGACCACGCCTGGTCTGCTATCACACTTTTGATTCAAAAATTCAAATAGGTTGAGAATAACAGTGTAGAAAATTTTCTGTCATGCAAACAGCAATCGTTAGAAAGCCTGGGTTTCTAGCTATTCTAATTTTGGACAAAACTGCCTTTAAACACAAAATATATATTATCAGAGATAATATATCATTTTTAAATGGAAAAAATGTCATTTTACTCGAAAGGCATGATAATTATAAACTCTCGTACACCTAACAACGGCAATTCATATGCAGCAAAAATGTACAAGAATTAAAGGAGCAGCAGACAATTCAATGAAAATATCTGTAGACTTCTGTATTCTAGGTAAGCCCCCTCAAATGACCCTGCTTTCTTTCTTTTTTCTCTTTTTTTTTTGTCATGACCAAGAAACAGTATCTTGATTGGTCAGTGTACTGGACAGCAGTATGCTTTCCTAAGCTTGGACACAAGACAGGTCCCAAAAAGTTCTTGGATACTGATGAAGTTGTCTAGGTTGTTCTCTGAAACACTGAAAGATCAAACCTGTTGCTAAACACATAGAAACTAGCCCCAGCCCTATGCCAAACTGCCTAAACCCTCATATATACTGCATAATCTGTCCTCCTTGGTATGGGCATCCTTGAGTAGAACATCTCTTTTCCTTGCTGATCATTGTGAGGATTTTGTAGTCTTCTGAATTTAAACTCCTTTAGTAAATGCTTTGGACTGATTACCTTGGCACTTAATGCTTCCTTCTTTAAAATCCTGATCAACCCCATTAAGGAAGATTCCCTTGTAAAAATTCCCCTACTGCAGCCTTTTGGGCAATTCCAGTCAAAGTTTTGGTAGGACAGAGCATCCTACTTTCAATGATGAACAAGCAGACAGAGGACCCACAGAGAAATGGAAAACCTGTGTCTTTGCTAAAGTCACCATCATCTCTAGGCTGGGCTGCTGAAATACCATTCTCACTGGATTTCACTGCCACTCTTGTTGTCCTCATTCCCAATGTATATTCTTCACACAGAAGCAAGAGACACAAGTTTTAAAATGAAAACCATACCACATGTTTTTCCTACTCAACTGCCTTCCCTATAGTATTCAGAATACATGCTGGGCTTTCCACAGGGTCTGCAAGACCCTGTCTAGTTTTTACTTCTCTTGCAGTACGCATCTCAATCTCTGCTTACTCATAATGGTCTTTTTTGCCATTTCTAAAACACACAGGCTTCCGCACTCTCTGTTCCCTCTTGGTGACATGCTCTGTAGCCAGGTCTTTGCATGCTTCATTCATGGCTTTAGCTAGCTGTCTGAAATGAGCTACCTCCATATAGAGCTCTTCCCTGGCCATTGTACTGTCTGTCCCCTCTATCCTTTGTGTATTGGGACCTTATGTGACAGTATTATCTAAATCCCATGATGACCATTTGTCTTCTACTTTCACCTGCTTTATTTTTTATTTTACCTTCTTTCTTTGCTTGGTTTCTTTCTGAATGCCTCACTAAAATACAGACCCTCATTAATTCAAGGAATAATGTCTATCCAGGTGATTTCTGCATCTTCAGTGATTGAACAATTCCTAACTTATTAGAGATGTTCAAGAACCATTCCTAATAGAAAATGTGACTGTTGATTTCACAAGTTTATTTCACTTAATAAATTGTCCTGGAGGTTTATCCATGTTGTCACAAATGGAAAAATCATTTTCTAAAAGCTGAATATTCAATTGTGTAAATTACTTATTCTCTGTCAAACAGACACCTGGGTTGCTCACATATTTTGGCTATTACGAATAATGCTGCAATGAACCCTGGAGAGCTATTATCTTTACCAGGTGGTAATTTCATTTCCTTTGGATAAATTCCCCAGACAGACTTGCTATCTTATATGGTAGGTCTAGTTTTAATTTCTTTAGAAACTTTCATCCTGTTACCTACAATGACTGGACCAATTAACATTCCCATGAATTCTGTAAAAAGGATTTATTTTTTCTATATTCCCTCCCACACTTGTTATTTGTTGGCTTTATGATAATATTCATTTCAACTGGTGTGAGGTAATATCCCATTGAAGTTTTGATTTACACTTCCCAGATGATTAGTGTGCACCTTTTCACATAACTATTGGTGATTTTTATTGCTTCTTTGGAGAAGTGTCTATTCATGTCCTTTGCTGATATTTTATCAAGTTATTTGATATTTTGCTATTGAACTGTGTGAGTTTTTTATATGTTGGGGATATATCCTTTTATCAGATAAGTGTTACACAAGTGTTTTCTTTCAATATATAGACCTTTCATTTTTTATTGTTTTATTTGACCTATAGAGTCTTTTTAGTTCAATATAATCCTGCTTACATATATTTGATTTCATTGTCTGTGCTTATGGTATACATCCAAAAATTTATCAAGACCAATGTCAAGCAATTATACCTTTTTTTTCCCTACAAGTTATACAATTGCAGGTCTTAGGTGTAGGTTTTGATTCATTTTGATTTTGTGAAAATCTTGTGGTGTGAGAAACCAGTTTCATTCTTTTGCATGTGGACATTCAGCTATCCCAATACCATTTACTGAATTCTGTATCCTTCCTCACAGTGTCTTCTTGGTTCCCTAATATTTAAAATTCTTCTACTTTAAGAAGGAATCTTCTGATTCCATTATGTAATGTCTCACAATACATGAATATTAAATATGGTTTTCTTAATACATTTAAGTAAAATATAAAATTATTTTCATTGAAATATATATATATATATATATATATAAATCTATATGTATAATATATGAACCCCGGGGACACTTTACCATTGAACTATTTCCCTAATTTTGTCTTTTGAGATAGGATTTTACTAATTTGCTTAGGGCCTCCCTAAGTTGCTAAGGCTGGCTTCGAATTTGTGATCTTCCTGCCTTAGCTTCCCATGTATATGAACAATCCTACAATGAAGAGAAGCAGTTAAAGATTTAATGAAGAAACTATAAAAGTGTAGGCAGGGTGAGAGACATTTTTGAATACCCCTTTTCAACTACACCAATTGTCTTCTCATACTCCAACTGATACAGAAACCCAAACAAAAAGGTAAATAATTTCCTTTTGTATATTAATGATATAAGTAAAGTTAGTGAAAAAGACTTGTCTTTAAAATGAATATATATAATTTCAATGGAATATTTCTCTCAGAAATATAAAGCTGTTCAATACATTTATTTTTTGTATAAAAAACATCTAATTTTTATAAAAAGTAACAATTTTCAGATAAGAGAAATTTTATTTTTAAGGTCTACTTTTTACCTATATTCATAATTCTAATAATAAAGCTATGCTCTCTTGTCCCCTTAAAATTTTCCAGATACCTTGAATACTTAAAAATACTTAAGAAAAATTATAAATAATTAAGGTACACACCCTACTACCTAATCTTTTGAATACATTGTTCTAATTTGAGGTGAGGATCTGGTGAACTTGTTTATTTAGTTAAATATTTGGGAAAACTTTTGATGCTATTGTAGTCTATAAGCTGTGTTCCTATAGACATAATTTCATTGTGCTTAAAAAAGTTTGCAAAATTGACTTGTATGTTTCTTATTTCTTATCTATTACAGTTTAAGTTTGTTTTTTATTATTGCTTCACTTCACATCTCTGGTATAAAAATAGGTATCTAAAATAGTGTGTGTTGATAGTCATGTAATGGAATTTCTTATATTGCTATCATATAATTGAACCTTCAAATTCTTTTCTGCATATTGTACTTTATTATTAATACATTTTTTGTTTCCAAGGATATTTTATGATTCAGAACAGTGTTTGTTGGCTTATTCAACTAAAGGTGAGCAAGAAAGTATTGCAGCTAAATGTACAGCACATTTCAAATCATAGACCACTTCCCTCACTCACCTGCCTCCACTTGTCTCTCCCTAAAACCAACTCTT
Organism: Glaucomys volans; assembly: GCA_020662805.1. Taxonomy (NCBI): domain Eukaryota; kingdom Metazoa; phylum Chordata; class Mammalia; order Rodentia; family Sciuridae; genus Glaucomys; species Glaucomys volans. The sequence goes on from JAJEJO010000874.1 coordinate 1,230,723, forward strand.
TGATCCTCAGTGGATGTAAATAATGTGATGATGAGATTAAGTGGAATATAATTGGGACACTTGAAAACAATTGAAATGAAAATTCTAAAATATTTTTATTCTCTTTTATTGCAGTTATGAAATGCAGATATCTCAGAGCTGAAATATATTTTTGAAGAGTTTGTTCTGCATATTCTTACATATCAGGATACTCATTGGGTGTTTTTCTCTCAGATTCATATTTGATGTGTGACCCGTGGTTAGAATGGGAACATGAGGGGGTTGGAGAGAAGATCTCTTCCCTCCGGTTACTCTGCTACTCGCAATTTGTGGCTCCTACTCTGGAAACCAAGGTAGTTGGTGCTGTCACATGCCCAATAGCAGACACCAGGTAGGCAGAGCAGAGGACAGGTTTCTATTTTCTTTCTTTTGGTTTTTACCTTTAGTGTTTATAATTTAGTCCTCCTAAATGCAACTTTGTATCTTGTGACCAACATCTTCCTGTTTCCCCAACCTCATTCAGCCTCTTTACTTACTGTTTTTATGACTTTTTAAAATTGTTTTAGATTCCACAGATAACTGAGAATATGCAATTTTTGTCTTTCTGTACCTGGTTTAAGGTAATGTCACTTAACCTAATCAGTGTCCTCCAGCTTCACCCACATTATCTCTAATTACACGATTTCCTTCATTTTAAAGGTTGAAGAGGATTCCATTATGGGGTGTGTGTGTGTGTGTGTGATATTCTTTATCCATTCATTCACTGATGGACACTTAGGTTGATTCTGTATCTTGCCTGTTGTGAATAATGCTACAATGAAAATAGAATGCAGATATCTCTTTGACATATGATTTCAAGTCCATATGTGTATGTGTATATTGATCATATGGTAATTCCATTTTTAGTTTTTGCATAACTTCCATATAGTTTTTTCACAGTAGACATAATGGTTCACATTTCCATCAATAACATACAAGGGTTCCCCTTTCTCCATTTCTTTGCCAATATTTTTTTGTTTCATCTTTTTGATACCAGTTATTCTGACGGGTCTGAGGTGATACGTCATTGTTGTCTTAATCATTGACCTAATGATAAGTGATAATTAACATTTTTTAAGTCATGTAGTTGTTAGCCATTTGTATGTCTTCTATTGAGTAGTGTCTGTTCTATTTTTGTTTTAAGACATCATTTGGAATTGTAATCATCACCTCAACTTTTAGTTCACTGCTTAGAAATCAAATACACCTGGTTTTGAGAGAGAAGTACTTTTGAACTGAGCAGTGATAATAAGTCCAGCTAGAATTCAGATTATATTATTAAAAGAGAAGGGTAGCAAAATAGGGAGTGAGCTCTTTTAGTGTTTTCAACATCATGCAAGTGCTTGACGTTTGGAAATTTATCTTGAACACAATTCAGACTCCATGAACTCCAAAATCAAGGTTTCTGTGCATTTCTCTTATGCTTATTCTATAGCATTCTTCTTCTTAATCATCCTGATATTTTATCTAATCTGATTATTTTGCCTATAATTGTAGTAGAGGAAAGCTCACAGAAGTGAAGATCCCTTGAGTATACCTTTATTACACTTTGTATAAAAACACAATGGTTTGTAAACACAAACCTATACAAAAAGCACATTTAATCAATGACTTTTATATCAAAAACATATATAAAGTTGTACTTGCTAAAAGAATACTAATTAGAAATTTTATTCATAAATTTTTGGGTAGGTAATGCTTTACAGTAAAAACAAGGAATTATTTTGTATTTTCTTTTTCTTTTATTAGTGCTTTATAGTTATACACAATAGTTTGGTTCATTTTGACAAAATCATACATACATGGGATTTGATTTACTCCATTTCAGTCCTAACCCACTGCTTTCCCTCCTCTCCTTCCCCCATTCTCCTTCACTGGTTCTATTTATATATTTATTTGTATGTTCATTTATTTTTGGTATTTTGGATTTAACCCAGGGACAATTTATCATTGAGTTACACCCCCAAACCTTTTTATCTTTTATTTTGAGTTGGGGTCTTGTTAAGTTGCTTAGGGTCTTGCTAAGTTCCTGAGGCTGGTCTTGAAATTGTGATCCTTCTTTCTCAGTCTCCTGAGCCTCTGGGATTATGAGTATGTACCATCATACCTGGCTTAATTTATTTATTATTGATTGGTGCTTTATAGAATTTGGGGATATAGATCAATGGTAGAGTATTTGCCTAGCATGTGTAAGACCCTGGGTTCAATCCCCAGTATTACACCTACAAAAGAAAGTTACATTGGCATTCAGCAAATTATTATGTTCATAATTAATTATTGCATTTGAAAGAACAATAAGTACCAAAGAGGCCTAAAATACCACTATATCTCCTGCCAATAGTGGTCTTCTTGGTAATAACCATCAAATATTCTTATCCAACTTAAATTGTTTGTTAACAATACATACTTTTGTATTGTGAGGCACTATTTATATAACTACATCTCCAACATTTCTTTTAACTCTATAATACATACCATTTAGAAAAGCAGTATCACATTCAGATACTTAAAGGCTTTGTTAATTCCCAAAATTCTTTTCTAAAATTTACCAGTAAAATAATTGTGCATAAATTGCATATGATATTTGGGCTTTTATTTCAAAATTCTACCCAAGACTGAAGTTAATACCATTTGTTATTTCACTGACTCTGCATTTCTTCTTTCCCAGCCTTCATCTTTACTAATTAGATAAGGATGATTTCATGGCAGAAGTGGTTGCTCACTATTATCTTAATGTCATTCCAGCACATATTAAGTTATTGTTAAAATCTAACCTTCTGTAACAAAGAACAGTAGATAGCTTTGATGGAGCATACATTTGGATTCAGAACATAATTTTCATTTTTAAAATTAAGTTATCCTGGAGAGCAACCTGAAATACTTTAATATAACATGAAAAAAATCAGTGTTCTACTCCCTGAAAGCGTCCTGAGCACTGAGAACTCACAAAGACAAGCAGAAGTCACTGTCTCTACCATTTTTAAAATGCACCATTTTTTAACACATGGATTTCATGTAACAATTTACTTCACTTTTAAATTTCCTTTAACTTTATGATAATCTAAATGGATGAGAAGAAATAATAATGAGATTCCTCAACTTTTCAAGCTTTTGTCCAATTCAACATGTGTTTAGTTTTACATTTGCATAAAACCATTCTGAAAATTTGTGACTGTGTATAGTTTAATATGAAAATTTCTATCTAGAACATGTTTTGTGATTAATTTTTATGAATTCATTAATACCATGTTAAACAAATTTTCACATAACAATGAAATTTAAGGGAGAAATCCATAACACAACCAGAATTCTAAAGGATCTTGAGCATGATAGGTCAATAGTTTTCTTTACAATGAACACTGACACAAACACATATAATTTATTTTTTCACAGAAATAAAGAGGCATTCTTTGAAAAATTACACAAAAATAGAATATGATGGAGGAGACTTTTTAGAATATGTGAAAGAGATTTACTTATTGGAAAACCATATTCAATGGATTTAAGAAATAAACATCATTTAAGCTGTATAAAAAGGAATGCAGGTCTGATAAGAAAGAATATGACCATGCTGAATATTAAATTGATTAAAGCATATCTGTATGGATTATTGTATTTTGTTTTGGGCATATTTTGATGCCTGATTGTGGATATGAATTTAAAAAGTAACCAAAGTAAGATCATCCTGCTGATGCTATGAAAGAGTTGATACTGTGATGTGACTATAAAAATATATATAACCTTAGTTTGAATTAATAAAAGAGTTACATAAAGAATTTAGAATGAAAGTCTCATACATTCTAGTTATACTTTCCAGGAGTGTTCAGTTATGTTTTGGGCTCTTAGGTTCAAGAAGGATGCTGGCATGGCTGGGAATAACAAGAAAGTCATAATCAAAATCATAAAGAAATATTTCCCCTTCAGGACACGATGAAATATTTGGGATTCAATTTACCATCTCATCTGAAACAATAATAAAAAAGAAAAAAGTTTGTGAAATTATAGTTTCCAAGATACTGAACATCTGAAAATGAAGGAAACTCATACAAAAGAATCAGAAACATACAAGTTAAATAATACCATTCGTGCATATTATTATCAATAAATCATGGATTAAAGCCTGCAATATTTGGAAAAAAAAGTATAACAAAAGTTGTAATTAAGTAGGCTTTGATATAGAATTCAGGCAAGACTTAAGTCAAAATTCATAATAGGGAATTATTAGTTCTTGACCTAGCAAAGTCACAGATTTATCAAAGGAACTTCAAGTGTAGGATTCAGAAGGGTCAATCTACTTTCAATTAGCTTAATTGCAACCATAATGAAGTTTGAGAATGTTTATAGAACTCCAAAAATATCTAGGAACAAAAAGTAAAATTTGCCAATCTTCACATCAAACATCGAAAGATTCTTAGGCATGAAAAGAAACAAACAAACAAAAAAGAGACTATGAACCATAATGAGGATAATTGTCCATCAAAAGTGACCCAGAATTGACAGGATTCACACAAATGTTCTCATGTACAGAAATGGACATTAAGACACTTATTATAAATGCATTTTGTATGCTGAAATATGAGAGTGTTACATAAGAAAGAACCAAATGAAACTTCTAGATATAAAAATCTACAATAAAACTTAAAATACACTAAATAGAATTAACAGCAGATTAGATATTGCAGAAAAAATCAAGTGGTACTTAGTCCATAATAAAATATAAAGAAAAAAGGAATTTAAAAAATGAGAATATAAGTGATTTTTGGAACAACTTCATATTGATTCATGTATTTGTAATCCCTGAAGAAGAGGAAGAGGAGGGGAACTGAGGGTAGAAAAATGTGTGGAAATAGAATTGATAAAATTTTCTGTATTTGATGAAAACTATAAATACACATTTCAACAGCTCCTCAGGACAAAAATACTAAAAAAGAGAGAGCAAAATTTAAAAATAATCAAATTGCTTAAAACAACTGATGGAGTAAAATTTTAAAAGTAGTCATAATTAAAAGACATTTTTGTATAGAAGGTAATAAAGATAAGGAGGGCAGCTGTTCTTGCTGGAAACAATGCAAAGGATAAGTCAGGAGAGCAACCTTTAAGCTCAACAATCAGATCAAGACTCAAAAAAAAAACACCCAAATCTGAAATTGTACAGCTAATGAAAATATATTTCAAGAAGAAATGCAGAAAGATGACTATAGATACAAGAGCACTGAAGAGTTTATCAGCAGCATTTGCACTATAGGGAATGATACATGCAGTCTTTCAGGGAGAAGCCAAAGTTATCAGATGAAACTATGTACTGATAAAAGGATAAAGGGTAATAGCATCTATTTGGACAAAAATATTTTATTATTATTTCATCTGTATAAAAATAACTTTTAAACAAATAATTCATCATGAAATTTGTAATTGTACATCAAATTTAACATTGCAGAATTTAAAAATGGGAATGAAAATGAACTATTGCAGGGTTCTACTGAAGTAGAGTAATTTTATTTGAAGGTAAACTGATGAGCTGAAGATTCATATTATAAACATTAAATCAACCAATAAAATGACAATGCAAACCAATAGGCTGGTAAAATGGAATCATATAAAGTATTCAATAAAAAGAAAAGTAATAAAATGAAGACAAAGAAGGAAATAAGTAGCAGACACATAGCAAATGACAGATTTAAACCTATTCACATTAATCAAATGTAAATAATTTAAACACTCCAATTGGAGGGTGAAGAATTGAAGACTGATTAAAAAGCAACTATAATTTAACTACAAATGATCCATTTTACACAAACATATATAAATAGTTGATAAGGAAAAACAGAAAAAGATATGCCATTCTAACTCTAGTCAAAAATTAAAACAGTAGTGTTTGTTTCAATATTGAACAAAATCATTTTAAGGCAAAGTATATCATCAAAGATCAAGAAGGACATTTGAAAATGATAAAAGCATTAGTTCATCCATGCGACAAAAGAATCCTAAAAGTTTTATGCAATTGGTGACAGAACTATGAGACCCGTGAAGGATAAGTTTACAGAATTGAATGACAGAAATGCAAAATTATAGCCAGAGAATTCAAACACCATCTCCAAATAATAAATATAACAAGTAGGCCCAAAATGAGGAAGGACATTTTAGATTTGAACAATACAATCAAAAACTTCACCTAATTGTCATAAAAGAAGATACTACCCAACCAAATAGAATTCAATATTTTTTCAAGTGTATTCACAACATTTTCCAGGATAGAATGTATTTTAGTCCATAGTCTCAGTAAACTAAAAAAATTCCAATTTATACAAATTATGTCCCAACAATATAATTAAATAAAATGTAAAATTAAGAGCAGTAAAAATTCCAAAAAATTTCAAAATATTTGGAAGCTAAATCATACACTTCTATAAAGATAGTCCCCAACTTTTGACAGTTTGACTTATGAATTTTCAATTGTAAGATGGTGTGAAAGCAATATGCATTCAATAGACTTTAAATTCCTATCAAATTTTAGTACTATATCCTCATGTGTTGTGGGGCAATGGCAAAGAGCCTCAACTCCCAGTTACAAAACCATAATTGTGCAAAACCTTTGCTAAACGATGATGTTTGGTAGATTAGGTTTTAATATTTGACTTAAGATGTTTTAAATTTATGGTGTGTTTGTCAGGATATAACCCATCATAAATCAAGGATTGTCTGTATAACCCATGGATTAAAGGAGAAATAAAAAGAAAAATTAGAAAGTATTTAGAACTTAATGAAAATTGTGAGAAATAGAAAATCCTGGTGGTCCATTTTCAAAATATGGTGTTTAGATTTAATTGTAAAATGATGGGAAGTAAGAAAGGCAACTGAAGAGGAGAGTAGAATGAAAAGTTACAAACAGTTAACACCATAGTGTACAAATTCACAGTCCCTTGACACAACAGAAGGTGAGATGGGAGGGCCAACCTGACCAACAGATACAAACTCTGTCCATACCCAAAGGCACTCAATCCAAGGGGACTTTCCCTCCATAAGAAAAAAAGGGAGGTGGGCACGACAACCAAATGTATATTTCTTTATATAACCTAATAGGACCCAGTAAAACCTAGGTGACATTGTGGAAGATTGTGCTCTTGGGGATGAAAAAGATTGTTCCCAGTGGTCCTTGACCACCAGGCACCCGATCTTGAGACCATCATTAAAGTAAAGCCTCATATTTTAGTATTCCTTATGTCTTTTAGTCCATTTTTGGGCTTGGACCAGTGAATGCATTTCTCATAAAATGAAAACAAAATGAATAAGAGTTTGTTGGATAAAATGAAAGTTGCATTTAAGTGTAAATTTAGAGCACTAAGTATCTATTTAAGAAAAGTGGAACAACCCAAAATTCATGACCTCTGTTTTCATTTTCAGAAAGAAGAGCAAACTGAATCCAAAGAAGCAAAAGGATCTTTACTTTGCTTCCTTGAAGCAAAAGGAGAAAATAAAAATCAAGTAGAAATCAATGAAATGGAACAAATGAAAATATACAGAATATCAGTGAAACCAAAAGCTATTTTTCAAAAGACAAATGAAATTGATAGATAGCTAACTAGGATTATGGGGAAGAAAATGAGAAGGGACAAGTTAGTAATATCAGAATTGTATAAATTGCTACAGCTTTAAAAGATATGAAAAAGTTACTAAAATATTTTGTAACCTAGTGTATACATTTAATCATGTAAGTAAAATGGACAAAATTTTTAAGACAGCTCACTCAGCGAGAAAAGATAAATTATACAGCTCTATATTTAGTAAGGAAAAAAATCATGTTAAAGTTTTTATGTAGAAACACAATTACTCAATTAGAAGACAACAATTTAAAAATAGGAACATATTTGAATAGACCTTTCATCAAAAAAGAATGTCTAATAAGACAATAAAAAGGGTATGGACTATTCGTAGGAAAATGAAAATTTAATTCTATAAGGAGGTACTACTTCATTCCTACTAGAATTATAATTCCCAAAAAGGGAAAAATAAGATTATTGATAAAATTGTGGTGAAACTTGAAATGCAATTTTTTCAATCTCTTTGGAAAGGATTTTGGTGTGTTTTAAATTCACTGTAAAACTAGCAAGAGAAAGGAAAACCTATGTACACACAAAGATTTATACATTGGATGTTCATAGCAGTATTATTCTCAGTATTACAATCTGAAAATGATTCACATGTCCACTAAGTGATGAAAGAAAAAAACATGTGGTGAAGTCAGGCAATGGAATATATTCAGAAATGAAAAATGAACTACTGACTCATGTGCAGCATGGACGAGCCTCAAAACTTACTATGCAGAAGAAACCAGCTGGGAAGACCACATGCTCTTGGGTTCCATTTATATTACATATCCAGAAAAGGCAAATTTATATAGAGAGAAAATAAATTAGTTGACTGGGAAGGATATAGAAGACAGAAATGACTATGATCAAATAATAAAACATTTAAAAGGTTATAGAAATTATTTAAAATTGGATTCTGCTAATGGTTACATACTGAAAATTTACTAAAAAGACTTTGAAGTATACATTTAAAAATAAAATTTAATACTATGTAAATTAAGCATCACTAAAGATAGCAAAAATTCCTGTAAAGAAAATTTTAAATTCAGATGACTTTCCTTGGATAGTAGCCAATTCTCTTAAATCATTTTGCAAAAAAACTAGTACCAATTCTAGACTAAATATCCTGAAAATAGAAGTGGGAGGAACACATTACAACTTACTATAAAACTAATGTTACTCTGACACCAAAACTCAGATATCACAAGAAGTTCAAACTATAAGTCAATATTTCTCATGTAAAATAAGATTGTAAATATTTAGGGTATGAGGTAATCATATACACAAGTCAAATCGAATAATATCCATAAAAAAGATAATGCATTACAACCAGTCTTATTTATCCCAGGAGTTCAAGACTGGTTTGATGAACATTTGAAAATCAATCAATTGAATTCACAATATCAATCCACATAGAATAAGAAATAACATAAGATCATTTTAGCATTTGGAGAAAAATTGTTTGTAAAAATTCAAATTCTTCTAATTAAAAAAGTTCCTAGTAAACTGGCAACAAAAGGAAACTCCTTCTAATAGAGAATTTATGAAATTTCTAAATCTAACATCATATTTAGTATTTAAAGCCTCTGTGCCTTCCCTCTAATTTCAGAGGTAAAATCAAGAGCATTCAATTTCTATTAAATAATGAAAAAAAAAAACAGAAGAAACATATAATACATAGTTTGGAAAAAAAGAAAAAAGTTCCTATTTGCAGATTATATGATATTCTTCACAGGAAATCTTAGAAAGTTTAAAATAAAGCTGCTATTAAATGTCATGGGATTTTAGCAAGTTTATAAAATACATGGTAAATGTACAAAATTAATATACATCTTTACACCAGCAATGAATTTTTTGGGAAATTTACATTAAACTTATAGTACCATAATAAATTAAATACTTATGTTTGATTCTCACCAAATTCATGCAAGTTCTGCATGATGAATATTTCAAATTACCAAAGAAAATAAATCAAAGACCTAAATAGGTGGTGTTATTCACTGTATTCATTTATGAAAAGAAGATATTTTTTCTCAAAAGTATCGATGCTTACTCAGTGAAATCCCCAACAGAGTTTTTGTAGAGAGTGACAAACCGATTGTTCATTTTTTAAGGAAATTCAAATATTCTAAAATAACCTAAACTAGCTTCATGAAGAACAATGCAGGCCAACCCATGCCAGCTTTCATTGTGGAGGATCATATAAATTATTGTAATTATGGCAGTGCATATTTTATAAAACGATACACCAATAAACCAAGGAAACAAGGAAGAGTCCAGCAACTGACCCACAGATACAAAATTAATGACTTTTGTTACAGATACCAATGCAAAGTACTGGAGAGCTTTCAACAATAAGTGCTGAAACAAACGAAAATTAAGTCAAAATGAAGTGGAAACTATGAACCCTTGGTGTAGAACACAGAAGACTTTTTGTGACCTTCAACAAGCCATAACTCTTTTTAGAATTATATGTAAAATAAATTCAATTTAAATACAGATGACTACAAGTTGATCAAAATTAAAAATCAGTGCCAATTAAAATGCAGTTAAAGGAATGAAAAGGCAAGCCACAGACAAGGAGAAAATATTTATAAAACACATTTTTGAAAATAGGCTTAGTTTTAAAATATATTTTAAAAACTCTCAAATTTCAGTAATAAGCCAGGTGCAGTGGTGCACGCCTCTAATCCCAGTGGCTCGGGAGGCTGAGGCAGGAGGATCGCAAGTTCAAAGCCAGCCTCAGCAATGGTGAGGCACTAAGCAACTCAGTGAGACCCTGTATCTAAATAAAATACAAAATAGAGCTGGGGATGTGACTCAGTGGCCCAGTGCTCCTGAGTTCAGTCCCAATACCGAAGACAAACAAAACAAAAAATTCAATGTGAATAATAAGAAAACAACTCACAAATAAAATTTCTCAAACTATCAAACAAATATTTTATAAAAGAAGAATATAAGTGGAAAATGAGTGCATGAAAAGATACTCATTAGTCATTAAGAAAATGTGAATTAAAACTATTACATACACATTAGATTGACAAAATTTAGAAACAACAGAATAAAATGGCAATTTCTCTTGTAGATATGGAGAGAGTGGAAATGTTCACATGGGGATTGGAAATGCAAAATGGTCCTGGCAAATCAATACTGCCACTTTGGAAAAAAAGCAGTTCAAAATGTTCTTATACAGTTAAACTTGGACCTACCCTTAAATTCCTTGAAATCTAATGAAAACTTGTATTTACATAAAATCCTCTAAGCACTTGCTTTTAGTGGTTTTTGTATTCAGAATGACCAAAAATCTGGAAGAGACCTAACTGACAAATGTATAAACAAACTACGGTGCAACCATACCATGAAATGCTCCTTGGCAGTAAAAAGTAACAAAATACTAATCCTTGACGATATGGATAAATTCAAAGGCATTACACTAAGTGAAAAAAAAAGACTCAAAGGCTACATATGGTTTGATTACATTTTATAACATTTCAGAATACATAAAAATCATAGATCCAGAAACTGATGAGAGATGTCAGGTCCCTGGAGGCCAGGTTTGACTATCAAGAGCATGAGACATTTTTTGTTGTTGTTTTTGCATCTTGATTGTGATTTTTTTTTTTACTTTATGCATTTGTAAGAACTCACATAATTCAATATAAAAATGGTGATATACACCTGTTTGCAAATTATATTGGTAATCTCACTTAAAGTCAAGATATGTGTTTATGGAAATAGGATGTTAGCATTATCACAAGTGTGAGTAGTGTGATCTTACTAGAAGGAGTTATTAGGTCTGTCCTTTGAAAAAGGAATACTATCTTGCTATTTTTTTCTAAGGATCAAAATACATGTCACACATATATTGGAATGAACCCAACTGTAGTAGGAAGAGTAATTTTCCCTCTCAAAGACACCCACATCCTAATCTTTAGGATTTGTGAATATGATCTTCTATAAGGATTGCAGATGGAGATTTGAGTCCTAATCAGTAGAACCTAAAATAAGGAGGTTATCCTGGATTATCTCAATTTAATCAGAACACTCCATAGAATTTGAAGAGGAAGACAAGAGAAGAAGCAGTATAGAGAGAGAGAATGTGAAAAAGACACAATTGAACATTACTAGCTTTGAAGATGGAAAGAGGCCACAAGCCAAGGAATAAGGGCAACCCTTAGAAACTGGAACCGGGGGGAAAAAAACCAGATTGTCTTCAATGCACACACAGAGGATCAGAACCTTGCTAACATTTTGATTTTAGCCCAGTGATACCTGTTTAAAACTCCTGACTCTCAGAACTGCATAATAATTTTTTGAGTGAGTTTAAGACACTAAATTTGTGGTAATTTGCTGCAGCATATAATAACCAACGGGCCAATCCTGGTCAATTTTTCAATGGGTTTCACAAAGGGAGAAATTCAAGAAAACTTCCATAGCAGGCAAAAACTTTTATATTACACATTGATGAAAAATAGATTCATAAAACAATTTTTCTTATATCATTAGGTTGATGTGAAAACACCTGCAAATGTTTGTTTAAGAAAGATACTTTATGAAAGACTCAAGACCTGCTGGTAATTAGTCAGCATTAATCTAATGTAGGAGTTCCATTTTTGTATATACAAACTTGCCTTTCTCCCTCTCACAAAAGTATATCCCGACACATTTTAAGCTAGGAGGAAAAAAAAGTATTTTTCTGAAACTTTAATATCTGCAAATGATGTATTCATATTTATTTGATCTGATTAAAGAGCAATCAGCAAAGATTTATTAAAAAGATATAATTTAATAACAAAAGAAATTGAAACACCATCAGAGAGTTAGAGATATTTCTTTAACATGGTTCATGAATGAATAATTTTATTGGACCATAGATGAGCTACCACTTACTTTTGGTTAATGTAGGATGTTTCCATTTTTTTAGTACCTAACACAAAATTATTCCTCTGACTTTCCTATAAATAATTTATAAAACTCATATGACCTTACACAAATCTCTGTTTTCCTAGAATCTATTTGATGTACTCCTGAATTTTATCTATGACACTTTTTTTGGCAGCGATACTGGGATAAAGTGAAATGACAATAGCAATAGGAGGACTTTATTAGAGAATTAGCTAGCTGATTTTAGAATGCCAAAGTGTGAGCATTTTCTGTGATGGCAATAGTCCAAATAGTTACGATGGGAATGTTCAACTAAAGAGGAACAGAGATGATTGATGGTCCCTGGAAGTGAGCACCAGGAAGATGTTGGAAAATGGGAGATGGTTTTTATCCTCAAGAATCATATATCTTAGGGAGGACAAAGGATGGAGAATTGATTAATTACAGCAGAATTTGTTTTCTGACAGGATGAATTAGTGCCATTGAAACACACAGTAGGGGCAAGCAAATGAGGAGTTACACTGGTACATTAAAAGATACATAAGTATCATCTAAGGAAAGAGTTGGAGGATAACTGTAAACAAAGGAACAAGTTTGAAAATATATGGTGGGAAGAGGCTGGTACATCTTGGAAACTGTGGGCATTTCCATATTGATGAAGAAAAATCCTTGATCTGGATCTGGGATTGGTTTCTATTTGTCAAACTTTAAGATATTTTCTCCATCAAGGGCATGATATACAAAGATGGATCATGGTGGATTAAAAACAGTTTTGGGAATTAGCTTTTTTTCTTCTCTCTGTTGTGTCTGTTACTGGGAGGTGGATTTTGTGCTCTGGGCTCTTCATTCTGAGCAGGTGTTTTTGGCTAACACTTATACCTCTACTTCATACCAAATATCATTATTAATCAGAATATGAGATGCTATTTTCTTTCTGTTATTTTATTTGAAAGCAGATTATTTGAACTGCCCACAATCACCTTGGGTGAATGTTAGTTCTTCCAAGTAGATCAACACTAGGGTTGACCAGCCCCGCACCCTTTATGATAGGAATGCCATTTTTTTCTTCCCACTTGTCTACCTGGCATTGTGATGGTTAGGGTGGTAACTTGACCTGATTAAAGACAACCAAGAGCAGATAAAGCATTGCTTCTGGGCATGTATGTGAGGGTGCTTCCAGAGGAGAATGACATGTGAATCAGGGTACTGAGTTGAGCTCTGCCATCAATATAGGCTGGTACCATCTGATGAGCTTGTGGCCTGGATTGAAAAAAAAGACAGGGGAAAACCACATTCTCATTCTCTCCTCTCCTCTCCTTTCTCCCTCTCTTCTCTCTCTCTTTTTCCCCTCCATCCTTCCCTCCCTCCTGAAACTGGAGCACCCTTCTCTTCTTAAGGAACTTCACAAAGCCTTCTGGCCTTTGAACTCAAGGACTTACATCAGTGACTCCTCAAGTTTTTAAGCCTTCTGCCTTAAACTGAGGGTTACAATAACAGCTTCCATGTTCTAAGGCTTTGGTTTTGGACTGCAACATCCAACTGACATCCCAGGCTTTCCAGTTTACAAAGTGTCATGGAACTCCTCAGTCTTCATTATTGCATAAGACAAGTTCTCTGATAAAGCCTCTACCTACTTATCTCTTCATATATCTATGTTTTTATGTATGTATGTATGTATATAGTATGTATGTATGTATGTATGTATGGATGGATGGATCTATCATCCATTTATCTTCTTTTGGTTCTATCTCTGGGGAAACTTGACTAGTACAGACTCTAAGTTTTATAAATCTATTTATTTTAAATTACATGTCTCAGGTTTAATCAACCATGCATGAAAGAAGCTAACATCCTAGGCATTTTTAAAAGAGAATCACTCCCTAAGCAGACTTCAAAATGAAACTTGTCAAAGATTCACTCAAGACATCAATTGAAATGCACGCCCCCACAACATGCTAACTAGTCATTAGGCAATGTTCTCTATGCTTGTTGTGTATTGTCAAATTTTCAGAAAGCTATGTACCTGGATCAGTTTCCTAGCAATCTGCTAAAATGCTTTTCAGAGGGTTAATATTTAGTGTTATTCTTTAACTTTTATGCAGATTATGTAAGAAATATCCAGTTGATAAACATTCCAGCATTTATTTCTTGGCAAAAACATAGTCTAAAATATTGTCTGTTATGGCATCCAAATTTCCTTGTGCAAGGATCAACCTATAGTCCATGGCCTAAGGAGAATGCTCTCTTCCTAAATGAGCTAGTATGCTTTCTTCAGTGGGACAAACGGAACTATGTAATCAAATATAAGTGTTTTGTTTGTTTTTGGTCTTTTGATTTTAATGTAATTAGAACCAATTTTAAATCTCAGTTATAGATACTAGCTTAATGTAGCTGGATGTCATAATAATTTTATACTATTTTAACTTGGTCTTTTTTTCTTTGTGAGTGTTTTCCTGTTTGACACATTGAGATATTATAAGCTCTATCAAAAACAATTGAAATTTAGCAAGATAATTCCACAAAAAATTCAACCATTCAATAATAACTTATAATGATATTTTCTCTATTGTACATAGAATAATTTGAGGGTTAACTATTTTAGAATATTTACCAGATTTCTTTAACTAAATGAGTTGCATGGATGATATTAAAACCCAGTTTTTCCTTCATCAAATATAAGGTTTTTTCTATCAGATCTTCTGACTAAGCATCTTATCATTGAATATACCAAAAATTATATTTTAGGTACAAATAATTTTGATTTTCTATACACAGAAGGTATACTTACTATTAGAAATCATTATACCTTTAGAGTATAGTCTAAAAACAATGTTCGTTTCATTAGCATATCTAGACTAGCTTTATCTAGTCTTTAATGTCTACATTATAGTGTAGGAAAACTCAGAAATTACAGATTATAACATCAAGCCTCATGTGTACAGATAACACTGGTGTTTTCACTTCCTGCTCAATCAAATAATTGCATACATAAAATTAATTAATTAAACTAAGTATGCATATACACTAGAGACTACACTAAAAAGGCTGAAGAAAAAAAAATCAAGTATGCATATACACTAGAGACTACACTAAAAAGGCTGAAGAAAAAATAAATCAGAAAATGCCAACACCTACAGAGAACAATATAAATTGCAAAGTGACAATAGTAGCAAAATGTTTGAAGTCCAGCTTTGCAGTGGTTTTATCAGAATTAGTCTTATCTTGAGATTTGAAAGCACAGATTTGAAGTTTAGGACATGACTTTCACTAAGAGGTACCTGGTATGAAACTTTCAGTAGGACCAGATCCATTCCCTGTTCATTTCCATGTGATACATCTCATGTAACAAGCCATCAACCCTGGATGGCTCCCTATAACTGATAAGAGCATTACTGCAGATTATATATTTTTGGGGATGATAATGCCAATTTATTTCTATAAACACTATAATCTTTCTTCAGCCCTCGCTTGTCATTTTAGGCAATTCATTTTGGTCTGTGCCTTCCCTCTGCCCATGTATAAGTTGCATGGTCTTGTAATTTTACAGTCTAATAGACCTGGTGGTCTTCAGTCCACACCAAGGTGAGAACTTTGTCTAGGATAGCAATTTGTGCTTAATTTTCAATATCAACAATGGAAATAATCATCTTCTCACAAAGGGTAGGGAGGGTGGTAACTGCTTTTAAAAAGTCACTTCAACATGTTTTAATTTTCTTTTTTCTTAAACTAGTTTAAGTGGCAGTCTGATTTTTCTAAAGAGAGCACTAAAATAGTTGAGCAACTTGTACTTGACTATTTTCTTTCAATTTAAATACACCATTTTATGAATACTGATTAGAATGGCTATTATCTAAACAAACTAAATTACAAATAGGTGATCAGTTCTTTTGTAGTCTTCAAAATTATTGACATTACAGATTGGCATTAGGATTCATAAGAATCATTTCAACCTCACCCATCATATTGCAACATATTGTGAAGACAAAGAACAATTCAGAAAAGAAAAATTCACATGCAGTTTTTATGCACTAGAGTGCTTATAGTTTAAATTGTTCTAAATGCTAGTTGAGTCAACATTAAGCTAATTTTCTATGTTTGAGGTTTCTGTTTAGATTTTATTGTGCTACCATGCCTAATTTGTTAATAGAACATAAACAAATTTAAAATAATCAAGCCGGGCGTGGTGGCGCACACCTGTAATCCAAGTGACTTGGGAGGCTGAGTCAGGAGGATTGCGAGTTCAAAGCCAGCCTCAGCAACTTAGCGAGGCCCTTAGCAACTCAGTGAGACCCTGTCTCTAAATAAAATACAAAATAGGGCTGGGGATGTGGCTCAGTGGCCGAGTGTCCCTGAGTTCAATCCCTGGTTCCAAAAAAATAAAAAATAAAAAAATAATCAGATTCTTCTCTTTATGTAGAGGTGTTCTCCTATTAAATAAAAGGCAGATGACCAACAATAAGTTGATACCAAACTATTAGTCTGAATTTCAAGAAAAGACTTTTAGATTAATGTTGCTTATGACAGCCACCTGCTTTTCATGAAGGACAGGGACTAGTTTTTCCTTAACCAAACCTAATTCTACCTTGCCTAAGAACAATGAATTGACATGCAATTTGGTTAGGTTTTATGTGGTGACTCTGAGTCTAAACTGACTTGGGGTTGTGATGAGCAGAGTGCTTCGTATCCTAAGTGTTTCTTTTCCCTGAACAAGGTAGAAAATGCTGAACTCTCCTTATACACAGTAGGATGCTCTGTTAATGTTCCCTTCCTACAAAGAGAAAATGAAGCTGATTAAATCCAATCAACTTTCATTTACTACAAAGGTTTAAATGCCCATATTCAATGTACTTCTTGCTAACCATGTTTAGCTTAACATAATAAAAATCCTTTATTGAACTCCATTAAGATAGAAGCTTGCCAGTCAACCAATCAGTTCTATTGAAAGTTTCTGATGCTAAAGTTCCATGCTGATTTCAATGGAGGATAGATAATTTAAAGGCAATACACATAATTAACATGATTAAATAACATTTGAAGATGTGTATATCCCTTATTCTAAAACATTAATTGCATTGATTTCAAGTAAAAGTCTAGCACTGTAAGACATTCACTCACTGAGCAGTAACTTAGGACTGTGTTGAAGCGAAATTATCCTAAATACAATGGAAAGACATCTAAAGTAAGAATAGTGGGACAAAAGAAAAGAAGGAAAAGAAACATAAAAAGCTAAAAGCAAAAAATTTTAATTTATTGACCACACCAACAGCTTAAAATGCAAATAAACAATAAAATATTCATATCAAACTCAAAGTGGTGTTTGTTTTACAGTCTAAACTCTATGTTAGGTATTATAATGGAATTAGATACTTACATTCATTGTTTATTGGCATGAAGATTGCCATTATCTTTATAAAGTGCAACTGGAGAATTCACCCCAAGTAAATATTCCTGCATTTGCACTGACTACTTTGTACAAGGATTTCCATCACAGCATTACTTATATCCAATGACAGATTTGGCCAAGGATGGAATGGAGAAAGTATGTCCCCCTCAATATGGGAAGTACTTAATAATGTATGTAATAAACAGTTAACAAACTACTGTGGGAACGTTTAAATAATATTTTCAGTGAATGGGCAAGTTCATAATATGCAAGTGAAAAGCTTGGGCAGCAAATATGTGCACAAAAAAAACCTTTTATTAAATACACATATCATGTATTTATATTATATGTAGTTATAGAAAAACAGCCAAGATAGGTTTATTCCATTATTCTAGCAATGGATAAAGGAGAAATGAAGTCAAAGTTACATGAGTAACTATGCTTTTTTCCAATTTCATACTTTTCATAAAAATAGTGTAACAAATGATTCGGCAAAAAATATCACTGAGTTTATCTTATGATTTAGTTACAAAAGAATCAAAATATTAATTTTAACCCAGGGAAATATGTTCCTAATTTATTCCTTCTACATGAACAGCTACTGTATCTGTGAACTAATTATATACCATTCACAATGCTTCTGATGATTGATGTAATATTTTATTGTCAATACCATGTTTTGAAAACATCATCACTAGTTTTCTGAGCCATCAGGGTTCAAGGTCTTGAAGTAACACTTAATTGTTCCTTTTTAGGCTCACTTAAAAAATAAATATGTAATTTTTTTTCTTTTTCTCGATAATTTCTAAGTTATTTAAAACTACTGGCTTTGTGGTCACTATTCTTTTTTTTATTGCCACCTAGCTATATAACCGTGCCATCACAATATACCTGGTCTACTTCATTAGCCATTAACTGATTTTCCTCTACTCAGTAATTCTCAATCCAGTTCAACACTGTTCCTGATGTCATATGACAAGACTCCTCGAGTTCGATCTAAGAGAAACCCAACTCAATCTACATTGCATCAATAACAAGAAAACATGCTTGAGAGATTCTTGCTACCAAAGGGATACTGCTGGTTATCTATTTATTGTTTCTTATCTCTGAATTTACACTACCTGCTTGCTCTGTGAAAATAGAATTGTATTTCTTAAATATTTTCCTTTTTAGTGGGCTTGATGTCCTATTTTACCTGTAGAGGGTGCTGTAGGGACACTACTTTCATGAAGTGCTTTTTGATTGTTAGTCTATTTTGCTAGCTCTTCATGCTTCTGAAGTGCGAGGTCATCTAGTGTTTGGTGTCCTCATTGTGAGTTTCTTCTCCACACAAGATTTCTAGAGCATCTATAGCTTCTCTGTGTCAGGCTTCTGTAGCACTTAGTGGCCAGCAGTTTTCCCTGACACCTGCCATGGCCCTCCTCAAATGATTTCAAAGCAAATGGTTTTGCATAAGACATCATCCTTTCAACAGATTTCTCAAAACACTGTCATAAAAGATCATTTTTTGGCAAGACCAAGAGGACAGATGTTAAGTGAGTAGCACTGGCTGGTATCACAATGACTTTTCAGTGGGCCACAGCTATGCCCTCTCCAACAAATTCTGAATCTCAGTCCTGGTGAGGAGGTGAGAGGCCTTTCTTTAAGTGACCTGTATCAGCCTAAGATACTGACTATTCCTGACGTCTGCTATTTCTATGTCATGTATTCACTTTACTTCTTAAAAGTCAAGTCTCCCAGGCCTCTATTCTATAGCAGAATGGGGGAAGAACCTATACCAGACTTCACAGAGCAGCTAAAGGCCATCTGCAACTGCTACTTTTTAGCTTCCTCCCAGAAGCAGAAGGTGACCCTTATTGGATCTTCATTTTCCATTTAGTAGCAGTAGAAATACAGGAAAAGTCCAGGAGATAAAAGCAGGTGGGAGACTGGCAACTGGAACCATTCTCCTTCCTATGGGCTTAGCATATACAACCCTTGTCTGGGACATAATGTGATCCCCAAATGTGCTCTCTGTTCCCTTGGGTGACACTAATAGACATCAAGTAGGAGAGCTGACAAAGCCATGGCAAAACAAAAACAAAAACAAAAACAAACAAAAAAACAAAAGTGAAAAAGCATTGTAAGGACTTTGCAAACACAATGTACCTGAATCTGTCTATACACAAGACCTAAACAGTGACTGCTTGCTGAAATAGAAGATTTAAATAGGCTCAAGTGTTTCTGAATGTCAATAATGCCCAGAATGTAATTGGAAGCTATTATATAAAAAAGTACAAAAATTAAAACTTAAATGAAAAAATACAATAAAAAAGGCCAATATTGAAATGCATCAGATGGCAGAATTAATGGACAAGGATTTTTAAAGCAGACATATAAAATTGTTTTGATAAGCAATTAAAAATTCTCCAAAATCTAACTATAAAAAGAAATTCTAGGCAAAGAAACAGAATTTGTAAAAAAGAGCCAAATGAAACTTCTTGTATTAAAAAGTCTATAATGCTAATAAATATAAAATTTGATCATGGGGCTCAATAATAGAGGGGAGACGATGACAGGCAATATAATCAGTGAGCTTTAGAATGAATGAATGAATTAAAAGAACCAGAAATGAAAACCTGAACAATGTAAACAGATTCTCAAGGATAGGGACAATAAAAATATCAACATTAATGTCATCAAAGCTTCAGAAGATGAGAAAGGAGAAAGAGTGACTGCAAAAATTCTCAAAGACCAAGCCATTCCAGAGGCTAAGCAGTAGGATCACAAGTTCAAAGCCAGCCTCAGCAATATAGCGAGGCCTAAGGAACTTAGTGAAACCCTGTTTCTAAATAAAATATAAAAAGAACTGGGGATGTGTCTCAGTGATTAAGTACCCCTGGGTTCAATCCCCAATACCAAAAAAAAAAAAAAAAGTTTTAAGAGAAATAATAGATGAAATTCTTCCAAATTTGGGGAAAGACATAAACTAGACATTTTTAAAAAGCCAAAATACGACAAATCCAAACAAATATGTTGGACCCATGATAATTAAATTTCTGAAAAACAAAGACAAGGAAAAATTATCAAAAGACACCAGACAGAAAGGATGTGTTACCATAAGGCAAATGCCATTCTGTGACAACAGTTTCTTATCTGAAACCAGGGAATCCAGAAAAGTGCTGAAAAAAGATCTGCTAACCTCAAATTCTACATCTAGTGAAACCATCCTTCAGGAATGAAGGGTAACATATGTAGATAGTCTCAGAAAAAATAAAACCCAGGGAATTTTTTACCCACAGATCTATTATTATTAAAGGATAAGGAAAAGGAAGCTCTTGGAGGAAGTAGGTTATGCTCTTAGAAGCTGAATGGAAATTTCAATTAGGAAGGAAAAACAATAAACACAAAAGGGTGAATACAGAATGAATATAATAGATTATTTTCTTCACGAGGTTTTTAAAGCATATTTGATGGCTATAAAACATTTATAACTTGATGTAGTGCTCAACATATGTGAATAGTCTATTTAAGACAATTTAAGAAATTGGGAGGGTAATGAAAATAAATGGAAGGATGATTTCAATGCTGTACGTGAAGGGTGAAACAACCAGTAGGTTGTGACCAATATATGTGTGTGTGTGTATATATGTATATAGAATATATATACACATATATATATCATATATGTCTCATAGAGTAATACATAAAGCAACTATTATAAAATCACAAAAAATAATATATTAAAAATACTAAAAATAAATCAAGATGGAATCCTATGATTAAGTAATACACAAGAAGAAAAAAAACAAACCAGGAACTAGAAAGAGAGGCAACAGCATTAATAATAAATTGTTAGGCTTAGGCTGTAACAGATCATTAATTAAAATGCAAATGGCCTAAATAGAATTTTATTGTCTAAATAGCAACCATAAGATAAAGACTAAGACATCAATAAAATGGAATATTATTCAGCAATAAAAAGAAATGAACTAAGGAACCATAAAAAGATATGGTTGAATCTTAAAAATATACTGTTAAGTGAAGAAGGCAGTATGTCTGGAGAAGTCACATTATATTTTGTTACAATCGCTTATTCTGGAATAAAAGAGAACTCTGGACATAAGAAATAGATAAGTAGTTGCCTAGAGTTTTAGGTGGGAAGGGAGTTGACTAGAAAATGAAAAGAGGGGGTTATTTATTTCAACTGTAAAAATGTTGTGTATGATACCATAATGATACAATAAAAAATTAAGTATTTGTTAAACTCTAGAGAACTCTATAGCACAAAAATCACAATTATAGGTTGTAAACCAGGCTACAGAAGACCACTCAAACAGATTCCATTGACTAAAGTCAGAATTTGACAAAAAAAAAAATGTAAATACTAATGGATTACTACAACTGTTTTAAAATTTTTTAAAAAAAAATTATTTTAAAAAACAGAAATTGCAGAATGAATTTTAAAAAAATAACCCAATCCTATGTTATCTACAATAAAATAATTTCAAACACAAAAGTGTATTAAAAGAATAAAAATATTTATCATGCCAGGAGTAATTATAAAACAACCAAACAAAAAGTATCTAGATGAGTATGGAAAACTTTACAGCAAAAAACAATTACTGGAAAAAGGGATAACATTAAAAAAGTGTAAAAGGAGCAGTCCACTGAGAAGACAGAGAGATCCAAACACAGACACCCAAAGACAGATCTTCGAAATATGTGGAAAAAAATTAACAATATCAGATTATTAATTAATCCAAGAAATGGATAAAACCATAGATTATAGTTGGGTACTTCCACATCACACCCTTGGTAACTGACAAATCTAGTAAACAGAAACTGAAAAATAAAGAAAAACCCAAGAAAACTATCAAGTAGCAGGATATGATTGGCACATGTGGAACAAGCCACCAATCAAGATTCAGACACACTGCATTTTCCAGTGCCCTTGGAAACTTCATCTAGTAGACTACATTCTGGGTCTCACTGCAAATCTTAGAAACTTAAGGAATTTAAATTATATAAAATGTGGTTTTTGACTTTAAGGAATCAAAGTAGAAATTAGTAATCAAAAGACAGTAGAAATATCTTAGAGCATCTGAAAACTAAAGAACACATTTCTAAAATATTCATGGGTTAATCCTATTGAGAGCACCTTTGAGATTTCTTTACTTTTTCTCTATATAACATAATGAAAGTTTATAGGGATAAAAAGACTGTAGCCACATCCACCGTCTAAAATTGTGAGAAGCAAAAAAGGAATGGCACAGTTGAAATTGTATGAGTCATTTTATTTTGGTGTAGATGCTATAACAATGTAGCACTGATTATGATAGTACACTTATGAGCCTGACTTGTAACATCGAAGTTTCAGAAACAAGTGACAGTAAAGAATTCATTCAATCTGTCTTACATTTAAAAAATTGGATTTCCAGAGGAGCCTATAAGAAAGTATATCCACAAAATAGAGAGACTAGGAAACTTGAAGGGAAAAAAATGCCAATCAATGGAAATATAAACCTCTTCGACAAAGTGTAGAAAAAGTATATTATCAATGTCCTATGTGTATGTGCTATATTGTATATGTATGTGCGTATGTATGGAAAAGGATCTGGTGCAGTTCCAGGAAAACTGTATTTCTGAACTGAGAATTCCTGTTTGAAGACAAACTAAAAATTAAGTGCTTTTTTTGCATGTAACACATTTATATGTTTAGATGCAATTTTGTGATTGATTGATGAATACCTGTGATTTCCACTAGAGAGCTATTATTGTCGTTCACTGTTATATATCCATTTCTAGCACAGTGTCTGATGTATCCTGGCACTCATTAAATACTTAGGACAAAACCAATCGAGCTAATTAACTTACATATAAAGAGTGAAAGACTAGTAAACAGAGTGGTTTCTACTTAGTAATCACCAATTTCATATATATATAAAATCTTATATATATGTATATATTTTTATTCTCATTCTGCATTATGCAGATTGATCCCATAGTTAGTATAGCATAGTTTGAATTTCAGTTCTTTGGAGTGGGGACTACAAAACGAAGTGTCCAGAAGATGGGGAGGACAGAAGCCACCCTTGCAAGCCTTCTTTAGAATCTCAAGTGAAATGGTACTTAGTTGCTGTTTAGGTTGATATATGATGGTCCCAGTGTTGCTTATGGGAGTGTGGACCTTCAGAACAATTTTAAATTTCATACATGTAAATCAATAAATCTTTTTCTGTAGCTCTGACATGGAGCATATAATTCTAGGAGACCTTTAAAACATTGGGTCAAAATATTCATCCAACACAGTTTTCCCCCTGTTTCTTGTTTTTAATCTAAAAGTAAAAGCATTTATTCCACGGTCAATTTATTGTGTTTTGTGTAAATGCATATAAATTTAAATTTTTGGTTCTTTATTTTTTACCAGTGTGCCAACCTCACTTACTTAATAATAGTTCTCATTCAGTGTATGAAAGGACATCTCTGTCATATATTGAATTATTATAGATACATGATTTCTTTCTAGATTTTATATCCTATTCTATTCCTTTTAATCTGTATACCTACACTAAATCAATTATTGTACTAAAATTTTCTTGTTGTTTCATTTAAATGAGATTGTTTTTGAAATATTTCATTGTAATTATAATTGCTTTACATTTATAAGTTAATTTGGAGGAAAACAATTTTAATAAAGAGGCATATTATACAGTTTAAGATCAGTTTTTAATGTCTATTTTTAATAAATTCCATGTAAAATAACTCAATTAACAAAGACATGAAATTCACTGTTCAATTTTATGTTCATCTAAAACATTCACATCCAGAATAGTATATTTTTGTCAGAATTAATGAACCATCGGGATGTCAGGAAACTAAAAGAGAATAAACATAAAACCTTAATGTCCTGTCAATGACTTTAAAGGGCCAGATGCTGTGGGTAATTTAATTGCGCTTAGCACCCCGCAGCAGTCTCTTGAATGTCATGACCCGCAGAAGCACCTGCCTGAGCCAATAAATCAAGGGATAACCCTTAATAACTTACAATGCTAGAATTAAATGTTACCTTGGATAATCATCCAATGTAAATTAGGACAATTCCAAGTAAAAACTACCTTCTCCTTGTTTTTCCATTGAGAAATGAATACTACTGTCACTAAACCTGACAGCAGCTAGCACTTCTACGGTAATTAATACGTGCTTAGATCTTCACTTGCATATACTTCCTTAATCATCAAAATATCCCCAGAAGGCAGATATTATCATTATGCCCATATTACAGTTGGAAACTGAGGCAGAGAGGTTAACTAACTTGCCCAAATCACACAGCTTGTGTAGCATGAGACTTAAACTGATGTAATCTGGCTTTAGAATCCATGCTTTCCACTATGATGCTTCTCTGCCTCCCAATCCAGTGCAACCTGAGGCTGAACTAATGGCAGCAGTTGGGTTCTGACATCTCTTTGCTGGATCAGCAGAGGCCTAACCTGTAGAACCTAAAGGTCGCTTTATTCCCCTCTCTAGTCCTTTCCTCTGTCTTCCTCAGTCCTTACCATATGCACCTCTCCAAAGTGCTTCTCTATAAGTTTTCTCTACCCAGCTTTCCTCCACTCTGCAGGAAACCCAAACTAAGGCACAGAGTAAGTATATCTTCTCCTCCAGCTCACCTCTGCTGGACCCATTCATCTTATTTCTAATAAATATTTCAAAACATGTTTTTGATACAGTCCTGGTATTCAGCTCAAACTTAAGGAGACTTTTCAAAAGGAAAACCCGTAATGTTCAAACTTTTTCCAGTACTGGTGACCACACCCAGGGCATCATGCATGTTAGTTAGGCAAGCAATCCACCACTGAGCCATATACATCCCTGATCATTTTGAATATACATTTAAAAGGATACAATGTGGAGCTAACTCATCTTTTTAAGCTCAAAGATGGTTTTCCACATGAAAATTTCTTTTTTTCTGACCAAGTAGATCACTAATTGCTATTCTAATATATCTGTAAATATATTAAATAAACTTGGGAGATATTGTGAATAGATTAGAAGCAACAGTAACACTGTAGTAAATTCTAATTTTTTCCTTGTCAACAGATAAGATTGGCACCAGGGGTCAGGGTGAGCGTGAACTCAGGGGCTGACACACAGGAAAAATCTCTATTTCAGCAGGTTGGAGGGATGCAGGGATGGTGAGTCAGAAAATATTTTAATTTCCTAATTATGCCTTCCTTGACTTTACATCAAAGCTCAGGGTCCCCATTTAGTATATATTGTGACTTTGTGTTTCTTGAAATATATCTGCAAAAGCTCAATTTGGCTAAAATAATATTTTTATTTGATTAAGTCAGCTACACAGATAAAAATGTAAAATATGTAAGTTCAGACTTATTGATGATCTGACATAGAAAATCTTCTATTATGTTAGCATAAAAATTATAAAATGGCCAGGGGGAAATAGGCAGAGCAAACAGAATGGAAAGAGGCCAGAAAGCCTATTTAAGATTATAGTCATCATTAAAAGATATAAAGTGCCACATAATGTTCTTCCTTTGAAATACTTATCAAATTCAATTTCAAAATTATTTGTTCATGCTACTTACACTGTGACCCTACTAACATTTCCCTCAATCTCTATGTAAAGAAAATCATTTGGTTTATTGTGAAAAGGCATTTTGGTTGTTCATCACTTTCTATTCTCAGCTGGTGACACCATGAACTTTTTTGACAGTAAATCAGCTTTAAAGCATCGCTTCTTTTCACATTCTAAATGCATTCTCCCCTGCTACTACTTATTCCTAAGAATCATAAACTTTATTAAATGGAATGCATTTAGCTTTCAGTAGTTATGCATTATTTATATTCATCTTTTTCTCTTTATTATCAACATGATTTTGATAGCTGAATGTGATAGATAATTTCTATTTTCACTGTATTACAAGACGATATATGATGGCAGAGTAAACTAGTATTGCATTCGAAAAAGTGACTATGCTAAATATCAGTTGATTATGGATGAGAAAGGAGAGCTGAATTTTGAAAGGAAGCTGATTAGTTTCATTAAGTTTAGAAACAACGACAAAACAAAACCTCTACAAATATGGAATATTAGTACTGAAGGAGAGTTTAGCTACCACCACCTTTTACTCCTAAAACCTGAGTCACAGACAAGTTGCTCAGTAAAGTTTTGAAAGTGTGCAGTGGTAGATTCATGCTGAGTTTGTAATCAATATGGGTTGTCAGGTAGAAATAGACCCACAAAAGTGTTGACTTGTTGCTTTTTGTACTTGATGAAAAAGAGGAAATTTGAGAGGGATACGTTTGTGGGTTATCCAAATACATGGTGATGTGTTAAAACAACACATCATATAACTTAGATAAAAGACATGGTTGACAAAACAGGAAGGGGCAGGTTTAGTGATAAAGATTTCGTCTGGGAATTATTTGTAAATGATTTTATCAATCTTAAGGCTTAAAATGAAACGAAACTCAACTATACTCACTTTCAAAAAATAAGAAGGATTTGATTATTTTAATAAAATAAGAATCTGCATAGCAAGTGAATTTTTCTCCTACACTAATGGTACCTGAATAGGTACCACAGATTTTATCAAGTTTCACAAAGTGAGTGAACAAGATCTGTGGGTTCACAGGAGATTTCAGAAGGGATGGCAGCTCAAGAACAAGAGTTTCAATTCAAATTCAGAGCAATATAATCACCAATGGAAAAAAAAGTCATCAGAGAAAGAAATGTGGGCATTATCTAGGAAATCCAACAGTCCAAAATATAAAGATTATGAAGCATCATTTAACTTGGGCAAATACCTAGGAGTTGGATTGCTTGGCCATATGGTAGCTGTATGTTTACATTTATAGGAGATAGGAAAAAGTTTTTTCAGGATGATTTCACTATTTTGCATTCCCAACAGTGGCATAATGAAAGTTGCAGGAGCTTGGCAACTATTCTAGCAATTGGAATTGAGAATATCGGATATTTTGGTTATTGTAATTGGTACGCATTACAATATCTCAGTGCTTTTAAAGTGACAAAGTATATGGTTAATCTTCTATTGTATAACACTGGAGGTTTTATTCCCAAGATATGTTTACCCACAATACTTCCTAGTGTGATTTACGTTGTTGATAAATTTGTGGATTCAATTAAAAGCAACTCATAAATTAGGTGATCAATGAGGCTGCAGATGAGAAGCACAAGTAGATTCTATCAGAAGGGGCTCATGAAGAGGTGGAGAAAACAATCTTAGAACCACTAATTTTTTCCTGGTCATTGAATTAGCTACAGGAAACTTCATATAATCATAAACTATGGAAAAATCAATGTAATATTGGAAAGAGAGTGGGGTTTTTTTTTTGCATTTTTATTCCCAAAGAAACATGACATGAGAAAACGTAGGTTCCAAAAT
Source organism: Glaucomys volans (assembly GCA_020662805.1). Taxonomy (NCBI): domain Eukaryota; kingdom Metazoa; phylum Chordata; class Mammalia; order Rodentia; family Sciuridae; genus Glaucomys; species Glaucomys volans. Next base: position 1,259,000 of record JAJEJO010000874.1, read on the forward strand.
TTATGAGTTACTAATGTGCTAACATTCCTTTGGGAGAGGGGAAAGGAAGGTAGTGTATTAATTATACATTAGACTGATAAGTTTGCAAGCATTTAGGAAACAAAATAGCAGAAACGTGACCTCAGAATGGGAAGACTAAAAATGAGTCATGATAAAAGGAACAATTTTTTTATTTCCCTCATAAGGTTTGTTATATAAAGCAAATGAGTATGATTAGCTTTTTTTGATTTCAGACAAATAGATGACAAAACATCTAAAGAGAATATTGTAGAAAAAGGTTACAAATGAAGTAAGAAAATTTTCCCCTGCCATATTGAGGATTAAACCTAGGGTCTCATGCATGCTGAGCGCTGAGCTATGACCCAAGCCTTTTTTATTTCTTATTTTGACACAGAGTCTACCTAAGTTGCCTAAGCTGGCCTTATGGTCTTCTGGTTGTAATCTCCAAATTAGCTAGAATTACAGCTAGGTATGCACTACCTCTTCTGCTTAAGAACTATTTATTTCAATCAAAGAATACTGGTTAAAGGATGGATAATTTTTTTTTCTTTTTTCTTTATTTGCAGGGGTGGAGATCAAATCTAGGACCTCATAAATGTTAGTCAACAGCTCTACACTTTATCACTAAGCTACAACCTAGACTTAGGGATGGATAGAAATCTTAAGGAAGTCCTGGAGAGATTTTGCTGGTACTGTTTCTTCATTATAAAGTACATACTGTCAGGACAACTAACAAATAGTTGGAGTCAAAAGGAATCACGGTGGTCCATTTATTTCTCTTCATATCCTCAACTCTCTCTTCCCACTATGCCTTACTTTTTTTTTTATGTGCACATTCTCTGATTTGGAATTTCTCTAAAATGGTGCACAAGAGTTAACATAAGTGTGACAGATACCATTGCCCTGTGTACATGCATGAACGCACAGATGGTGTGACTCTACTTTGTGTACAACCAGTGAAACAATAGCTGTACTCCATTTGTGTTCAATGAATCAATAAGTAAACAACAACAACAAAAGAGTTAACACAAAATCCAAAGTGACAGAAGAACAAAGCTACTGGAGTTAAGAGACTTACACCATTGTAAGCAATGGCTTCTCCACAGTTTCTTTCTCCACCCCATAACCCACCAATTAGCATAGTTCTTTAGTAGTCTGGAATTTTTGTGATCTCTTCTAGATCCCTGAATACTCAAGTAAACAATCTTCTATATACATATGGACTCCCAAATTTTATTTGGCTTCCTACCTCCAGATGTTTTAGGATAATTAGTCCTCTAAAACTTACATTTGTGAACATTATGCCCCATTAACCAAATTTCCAGAAAAGTTTCTTACTAAGGCCAACACAACCTGCAAGTTCAATGAATTAATTATGTATGGAACAAAAATGCATCTGCAGTTCTGAGTTTCCACAAAAGGAGTCCCACTTTTAAAAAGCTTGGTTAAGTGTATAAGTTATTGACTCACTAATTTCAGATAAGTCATGAGACCTAATTAAATATTTAAAATATAAAGTCTAAACCACTCTTTTGCTATCTTCTTTATGTTTCTCTACTTTTTTCCTTTAACAGGCTTTGTAATATGTAATGTTTATTTCATTACGATCTTCTTGAAAATTGCAGTTTGAACAATGAGTTATAGTTATACTTTGAATATACATATATGTTCACAGAATTAATAAAATAGCTCTTCATCTGTTTCATGATGTCTTCAGTATCATAAACTTAGAAATATTTAGTATTTTCATTATGCTTATTGAACAAAGTCTTTGTTACCTTTTTTTTATATATATATATTTTGGAGATTGAACCCAGCTTCTGGTACATGTTAGGCAAGTGTTCTACCACTGAGTTATAGTGCCAGCCCTATTATCTCTTTTATCAGTAAGTAAGTAGACCTAGGTAGAAATAAAATGGAGGAACTTTATAACATAAATACTTATAATATGCTAAAAGAAGCACCATTTATCATTTTATCCTATCACCTTCACTGGATTTATTTATTTTTGACAACTAAAGATATTGGTATCAAAGACCATATTTTGAGATACATATTTTGCCTGAAAGGAGAGGAATTTCATACATTTCCCTGGTACTCAATTCATTGGTATTCCTTGACATATGAAGGATGCCTATTTTAGCATATTGGCCACTCTTGGTCTTGAGAAATTGAGGTCAGTGCTTTGTCAAAATGGTCTTTAGGACCATAATACTGAGCACTGATAAGTAGAGCTGGCATCACTGAACTGCAGCATTGACCTTAAACAAAGGCACATAGTACCTGGAAAAGAAAGAGCCAGCAAAGTTTGGAAATTGACCAGCCAGATTATCTATATTAGACTTTGTTCTAGGTTCTCTAGGAAGAAAATTTTGTAGTATTCCTTTTCTCTCTACAAATAATTGAGAATTCAAATATTTGATACAATTTTTGTTTTTCAATTTTTAAAGTAATAACACAGTAACTTGGGTAAGTGAGTGTAATGATTCAGGATGGTAAAAATAACATAAATACTTCTGTGATAATAACTTTCTGAAACATGCATTAATGTCTTTCCTTCAGGTTTAATTCTCATCATACTTGAGTACAGAGATTTGAGGTTCCTAATTTCTACAAGTGTCATCCCTCTACTGATTATCATAGGCATCCGCTTCCACTTGCAACTTTCCCAATTTAATTAATTAATGTTAAACCAATTAATATTAGTTTAATTCATGTTAATTAATTAATAATGAACTGAAAATCAACAATACATTAATCATTTCAAATGAAGATGTAGCCTTACACCTAAAGAGATTTTTGATCTGTGCTCCAATATTAACATAGTTCATTTTCCATAAAATATTCATTCTTATCAAATTGTCCCAGACCATTACAGTATTTTCTAAGTTAAAAACAAAAGAAGTCAATGATAAAAAAGTTAAATTTGGTATGTGAGAATTATCTGTAACCTTCTACTTTTTATATGTCCTACACCATCTGCAGTCAATTAAGTGATTCCCAGGTGTTCACAGTAATTGCTTTAACACAAGATTACATGTCACTTTAGGGGTCTTTAAATATTTATTATAAACTCTCATCTACATTTTTCTCCATTTATTTAGAAAAAGGACATGCTGATGTTTAGTTTGAATGAAAATAAGCTGACTGAATGTGTTGAATTATTTTGTGAATTAAATTTCATTTAAAAAAACCACTTTTTATAAGCCAGGATTTGATGAAAGAATAAAGGCATAACTAGGATACTAACTTAAATCTGAGTGTCAAAATACATCCATATAATATGTATCAAAGGTGTGAAATTATCCAATCTGATATCCTTCTGTAATGACTATTGAATACTGGGGAAAGAAATGGATCAGATGTTTCACTGACTGATTTCTTCCTCTAAAGGCAAAAAAGAAGTTCTTCAGTTTTAGACTTGGAATAGGAAAGAACCACAGAGACAATCTAGCAAAATAGACTCATTTCATACGTAAGAACCCAGAGGATTGGTCAAATGTGCAGTTATTTACATGAAGATCTAATAAAAATTACAGCCATGCACATATACACAATGCATACTATTTTCCAAGGAGTGGTCCAAAACCTTCATATATATCAGCTTATTTAATTCTCATATCTGATATTGGAGGCAAATATTCTTATCATTCCCAATAAAGCCTGGAAGGTCATATAGCTGGGAGGTGACAAAACTGGTATTTAGCTGGCTTCTGAATCCATGCTATTAATTGTAGAGTATACATCATTCCTAGAACTAGTTTCTGAGAAAATCATATCTAGGTTAAAATGCTCTCTACATTATTTTATATATTATGCAAATCATATGATTTCCCTCATAATATTGTTATTAGTGAAAATTCATATATTTCCATGTTATGATCACTTTCATTGAATTTATGTTCTGATTTTTTAAAATTTTCTATAATTAATTATAACTAAATAGCTATTCTAGCAATCAGGTTCTTTGATACTGTGAAATCTTGAATTATCTTAAATTTGTTGAACATTAAAAAATTGCTCACTGGTTTAAAATATATAAATAACATTTTTGTGTATTAATTTCTTAATAGTAAATCAGTTTCCCTTTAAATCATGAGATTTTTCCTCCCTGCTTTAATGCCACAGTAGTTGACTAGAAAATATTTTTAAAGGGCTTCCAGACTCAAATTATTTTGTGGCATGTTGCGTGAAATAAAATGTTGATATTTTAATTAGTTCTATGTGTACAGACTCAGAAATCATTTCTTTTTATTTTAAAAGCCATTCTAGTTTTGCATTCCATTTCTATCTAGCTCTATGGAGACACACGCATGTGTATGCATGTGTCCCGGGTATTGCAGGATGTACTAAGATGGGCAGAGGAGCATCCATCCAGTTAAGAATCTTAACTGGGTATCAATTTATCATCAGTTAATGTTATTTCTGAAATGAAAAAATTCAAGTCATAATCACTACCATTTTTTACTCAAGTTGACCAAAACTAAGCTCATGTGGAAGTAAATATAAATTAAGAAATATTTAAAAGACCACATATCAGCTTTTGCAGGTAAGTTTTGATGCTTATCCCTGAATTAAGTTGAACAAATAAAGTTGTTATGCTTCTTTGTACCCCACTCAATTACTTTATATGACCACAGTTTGCTTTCATGTTCTCAACAAACTTCAAAGCATTTTTCCAGCATATTAGTGTTTCATTTAGTATAGAGTTGTTTAAAAAAGTGCATACTATGTAATCCAACACTATTTCTATTAAACCATATGCACATTTTGTTCAGTGTATATTAGAAAAACATATGTATTTTCCAAAAAGTCATAGTTATTTCCTAGAAAATAGTAATATCATTTCATTTATTGTATTTCTCTTTACACCTTTAGCACCAGGAAGATCTTTGTAGTTTAATTACTGTTTAGGAAACAACAACAACAACAACAAAACTGTGTATGGAAATGGCTTTTCTATGCATAAAGATGTACTAATAGAAACTTCTAAAAATTTATCTTCTTGTATAATTACTATAGTTTAAAAAGTTGCTTTCTCACAAAAAATGGTGTATGGATTCTCAAACATACAAGAAAAAAATCAAAGAAAAATATATCCTTTTAAAATTTTAATGTTTAATTTTTCTGATTTTTCTTATTAAGCAAATCTTTGGTTATAAATTTTTCAAAAGTTCTAAGAAAGAGCAGACAACTAATTCTAGCACATGACAGTTATCATCCCTATCCACTGACTTTGACTCCTTCTTAAGTTCCGAGGGCAAAAAATGCAAGAACTTAAAGACCTCTGAAGAAACCAGTCACCCTGCTACAGAGGCTGACTGCTATAATTTTCTCTATGAGGTATTTAAACCTCCAAGAGTGAATTTTGAAAAAGAAAATCTTGCACTAAATATAACTGTCACTTTATTTCTTGCAAATGGCATTCTTTCTTATTACCATAGAGAGTTTGAAGCCATCCATTACTATAAGCATTTAAGAACTACTGCAGAAAATCAGATAATGAAGAATTAAGATTGTAATTAGGTTTTTGTGTGATTTGATTATGAAACTTATTTTTCATAAGATGAACAAATGATCTGGACAATAATAGCTAGCAATTCCTGGAAACCAATTTATTCAGAATTTTCTCCAAATTTATTGAACATTAAACAAGAGAATAATAATTAAATGAGATGCTGGTTAAAGCATAAGATTGAAGTTTAAGCACATTTTTGAAAGCAAATTTTGGAACAACGACACTCTAATTTTATATACTCAATCAGCCCGAATGCTTTACTAAGATAACACTGTGGAAGTGACCGTGTGGAACTTGCTATGTTTATGTCACAGGACCACATACACAGCCATTCTGGGTTTCTCCAAATTGCAATTTGTGACTGAAATTTAAATGAGGGGGGCTACCTGAAAAGGAAAAATAGAAACAAAACTAATTCTACTTATTAAGAATATTTCTGGCTAAATTTCTAAGTTTATCCTCCTTTTATATTTCTAGCTATAGAATATTGATAACAGCCATGAGAGGGTAATAGGTCTATATTAGTTTTAGACATTGTTTCATTAAAATATTTTATTTTATAAATATAAAAGATGATAAAATATAAAAATATATTTTACATGTACAAGTATATATATTTACATATATAAGTTTATATATTTTATAGTACAAGTAAAAACAGTCTGTATTTTAACAGTCAAGTTTAAGAGTTACTAAAATCATTCCGCTGAAATCAACATTTTTATTTTTAAAGTCAATGATTTAGACTTATTATTGATAAATAAAAGATAACTAATTATATTGAGGGTAATGTTACATTTTTAGTGAATCCTATTACCACAGTGCTAAGTATTACTATTATCAGTTTTGCAAAGTTTATGTCAAAACTACACAAGAACATTTATTTGTACTACCCTAAAAATTATTTTTATTCTACGTATCACATTGTGGCAGTTTTCTAACACCATAAAGAGAAGCTTTGCAAAGATGGTGCATAATTCACATTTCTATCAACAATATTTGATGGAAAATTATGAAAAACAGTACCATGCTATCAACACATGTAAACATATAACTCCTAAAATCACAAATCATTTTTGTTGTCTATATAAAAAAGGAATGTTCTGCTAACAAACGTAGTAACTATAGATCAAATAATAGAAAAATTTGACCTGCAGAATGATTCTGAGACTTGTTTAAGAAAGTTCTTGCTTTTTCTTCAGGGAGTCTGACCTCTTGGGATGTTGTACTTTCTTTAACCACTTCTCAACCAACAATCTCATTCCTCTCTTTCAGCTTTACTCTAAGAAGAGAAATTTGGAGGAAGAAACTTAAGTTCATTAATCTCCTCCATAGTTACGAAGGAAATGAAAAATAAGAATCCTAGGTTTAGTGGGAATTCTGGAACTTTTAAGTTCACAAAAATATTTGTCAAATTGATTTTTGTACCCAAAGTCCAAAAAGATTTAAATTTAGTTTGGTTATATTTGAGCAGGGCAGGTATGCATGAAATATTATCTGTGTATTTATTGAATGAATATAATTTGGTTTCATTTGCTGAATGAGTCTGAATTAGAATGAGAACACTGTCTGCTTGGTACCTGGATTGCACTTATCCCCAAGAACTGAATTAGTGGGAAGGTGGGTTTAGAAAGAAAGAGAAAAATATAAGGGGAATGGATATTTGCTTTGTTAAATCTCTTGCAGGTAATTTTGAAGACAAACTGGAACAAGCAGATACTGAAAAAGCAGATTTTCATTTCCCATAAGAGAAAAATCTGGGAAAAGTATCCAAAGTCTCTTACACTAATATAATTGATTATGATTTTCTAACAGTAATTGATACATAGGTAGATTGTTTTACTTAGAACAGGAAGTATAACTGAAATTCTTGTTCATAATTCTTGTACATATTTGTTGATTTTGTAATTTTAAAAATATCACATTTTGTTAAAATATTACATTTTATTAAAATATTATATTTATAAACATTGTAGCATTTAAATATTGACCAATAATTATGGGCAAGAATAGTATCGGGTCTAAATACTTCAATCAAGGACATGTCCCTAAACAAAAATTGAAAGAAGAAATAATAAGGTTAAATAGTTATTTTATGTCAATATAATTACATTGTCTTTAAAAATGAAGGTTGTCTACATTGCTTGAATTCATCCAATAATTTCTTCAAATTTTACATAAAGTATATTTATAATTTCATGAGTCAAGTTTCCACATCTTATACATTATCTGTGATTTTTATGATATATCCCTGCAATAATATCAAAACCTAACATATATACCTTAACTACCATCACAGAAACACATAGAACAAAAAGCCATCATGAAATGTCTCACAAAATACCAATGCACTTGTATTTTAGTCACACCAATAATTTCAATTACCATCATCGAAACAATACCAAATTCAATATATCACTACCTACCATTTGAAGACACTGAAGTTATTCTTATGACAACATTTGACCTAAGTGTTACTATCCCTATTTTAGAGATGAGAAAACTGAGTCTCCAAGAGATAAATTTTATTGCTACCAGTCCAAGTATTATATTGCTCCCTATGTTTTGACTTCAACTGTGAACACATGAGCTTCTCAGCCCTAGCCCTAGTTTTCTCCCTCTTCTTTTAATATGTTTATTGAAAAATGCAAAGCAGTGAAAGACCTAATACAATAGTGCTACAAAAGACGAGGTTTTAGATTAAGCCACACTGGAATAAGTGTACCTGTACCCACAGAAATAAGTAGCGATGCCATTAATTTATTAATTTGCTACTTTTAAAGTAAGTTGAACATTTCTCTCCCTCTCCTCTTTTTTCTTTTTTGGTAAATATTAGTACTATAATAAATGAGTTTGAAAAGCTGAGTAACCTACAAACACAAAACATTCTTTACATTCCTTTCAGGAAAACCCACAGTGAAATGAAAAGGACATCTGTTTACAATTTCTATAATCAAACAGTTGTTTCACTTCACAGGTAGGAATTAAGCAGCTATTATTTCTGACAGTGGACTTGGGTGCATAGTCTTTAGTGCTTATTTTACATTTTGACATTTCCACGAAGAATTTTTTTAAATGAAGAAATGTAAGCAAAAAAAGAATTAAATTTTGTGAAGAGTTCTCTTGAGAAGAGTTCTTTTTCTTGAAAACTCTCAACTCTTGAAAAAAGTTGAGAAAATTATGATATCAAGAAACCTGCCTGCTGAAGGTCTTTTACGGTAGGCCTCTGATTGCAGTTCTAAAATAACAATCACAAATTTTCATTAACATTTAAATTGAGGAACTGATGTTCTGAATCAGATCGACATCTATGGAATATTGCTTTTCTCTAATTTTCAATCATTTTGCTTGCAGCGCTCTTTCATAACTGGTATATTTAACTCATCACAAAATACTATCCAGTTACAGCAATTAAAAGATATCTAATGACAAACTTTTATGAAGTAAAAAATATGCAAACTCAAATTCAACTTTTATAAATGAAATGAAATTACATTTTTAGAAAAAATATGTATGTGCTTAAGAAGGTTCCTTTTTGACTCCAGTAAAGCAAATAACAAAAATATTCATATAACTACAAAGGAATTGGACACAATCAAAATTGGTGTTTGTAGATATCACATTTTAAATGTTACATATTTCTATAATTTAACTAGAAATAATGAAAACATGCATTTGCATTTAAATAACAATTAATTTTGCATTAAAATGAAGATAACCCAGTACTCCAAATCATAAATTACATTTTTTTCTCACTGTCTCCATGGATGTACGATGTAGTTTAACAGAACTATAATATAGATAAATATTGGTATTGAAATAAAGCTCTACAATAATGTTACATGATATTGTCACAGAACTGATACAGTGTTCTAAAATTATTTCAGCATCTGCATTCAAATCAAATCTGTGTATAATTTTACATGGCTGCAACTGACTTTTCCATCTGTCATTTATAAAAAATTTGAGTTAAATAAAAATAATGTGCATTTTATTATAATATGAATCTCTAAAATGTATTTGGTAATAGAAGAAAACATAAATTTTTACCTTAACTCATAACTTTGGTCCTAAAATCCTTAGTATGTGGATAATTTCAACAAAAACTTTATAAGTAATTGATAAATATTAACATTTATCATATATAATACTTAGATAATTGCTTTTTTATATAAGCACTTAATATCAGGAAATTATTTACTTAAAACACAGATACGCAGACCTTATGGTATTATATTAGATATTATTCCACATGTTTTTAAAGGGTATTTATTATTCTTTAATATGGGTTATGAAAATATTTTTTAGGAAAATGGTGCATTTCATATTTTAGGAGAAATGAGCAGCACAACAAATGTAATTCAGTCCCACAATAACAAATTGTCAAGAATAATTACTGAATAAAGGAAACCATAACTAGTCTATGTCACATAAAATCATGTACAAGATAATTGGGCTGTAAAATTGCATACTAGAAAAATAGCATACTTTAACTTTTTCCAACTTAAATGGAGTAAGAAGTTACAAGTAATTTTTACCCCAAAACACTCACCTACTGTCAGCTGTCCAGTTAACTGCCCCATGTGATTTCTTGCATTCACTGTTACATTCCTGTCAGACTGTAAGACCAGTGGACTATCCTGGGAAACATGTATAAAATAAATAAATCAAATAGAAAATATAAATATAATCAAATGTACATGAAATTACACTGTATTTTGGTATTATAAAAATTCTGTTTTGAAATATTAAGCGGTTGTTTTTACATTCCAAACATTGGTTGAACAATACAAAAGAAATGAGTGCCTCATAGTAATAACTATGCAGAATATGAATGTTTTCATTTTTATCAGTGGGTGTGAGCTATCAGATGCAAGCATTTCCAACTTCACTGATTATTGTGAGTCAAAAGTAGAGCACCCCTCTTGTTTCTCTCTGCCAGTGGCATATACTTCTACCTGCACAGAAATTCTGCATCTAGTCCCAAAGGGGATGGCCCTTTTATAGATTTAACTTGCAATTTACGAATCAGCTTAAATGACAGCTCCTTAATATTGCCTCCTCTGATCATTGTCACTATGGATTCACTTTATTCCCCAATTTCAAAACTGCATTTATTTTGTTTAAAGCATGGATCACATGACTAATTCATTATGTTGGTGTGTGTCTGTTTTGTTTTCTTCTTTTTCTCTTTTTTCACTTGATTATATACAAGAGGAAACATCCATTTGACAAGACCATGGCAGTCACATGTATACAGTCACATACCCCCTACTTAACATGCTTCTGTAGGAAAGCATTTTGGTGTTTATTGGGTGGTCAAAAATCTATGTGAAAAATTGATACTTCCTTGTTCATCTACCTCATGTGTAAATGCTCTTGAACCACAGACTGGTTTAAATAAGGAGGTCTGTAAGAAATAAGATGCTTCCATAGGAAATTTTCTTTTGAGTTGCTTAATTCTGGTTTGATATTGACTTGTATCACTAATTGAGCTCTTAGTAGTAAAATTATTGAAGGACGATACAGTTACCCAAGGAGACTTCATATTGAGCTTTTCCCATCATTTGTCTCACACAAATAACTTATGATCACCTATACGTTCATTTTTATGATCTATAATGTAAGTGGGGTGATCATTTACAAATTGTTCATTCATTCGTTCAACAAATATTCAATTAATGCTCACTGTGGACAATGTAGCTTTCTAGAGGTTGGGACATTTTGGTGGATCAAAATATAGAACAGTATCTGCCCTCATGGAACTCCCTTTTTGATATTGAAATTCTATGAAAATCTCTCCCAATACCATGCTTACACTGAGGCAGTGTGTCACCTCTACATTGATACTGTTATGTGAGTGCTTTATATAAAAACCATGAAGAAATCCCTTCAAGATTAGGAATTGGTAATTGTGATTTGGATACACCCAGATAGACTTTATGGACTTTTTCCTAAAACTGCTTTGGGTGGTTATGACCAGAGGCAAAGAGATCAGCAAAGACACACACGCACACACACACACACACACACACGCATATATACGTGTACCTGCATGCACAATGCACGCACATTTTCTTTCAAAAGTAGATTTTGCTAGCATGCACCAACTAAGGCTTGAGTTCTAAAAGTAAGTTTCCATAGTTTGAAGAGTGTAATTATTCTGTTGGTGGATAGTTGCGCCAAAAACTACTATAATTGATTTTATTCTCTCCATGTCTCTTATCACAACTCAGTAATTTCTACCACAAGTCAAAAGTTTTGTTTCTGCATTAAAAAATTATCTAGTCTTTTTTTCCATAGGTTCATCTATATTTCTTTTTTAATATCTTTTTAAATTTTTTTTTAATTTTTACAGACTTCATTTTGATTCATTGTACACATATGGGGTACAAATTTTCATTTCTATGGTTGTGCATGATGTGCATTCATATCATTCTTGTTAATCACACATGTACATAGGGTAATGATGTTTGTCTCATTCCACCATCCATATTTCAGACATTCAACTTTGAAAACATCTGAAGTACCTTAAATTAATTCTATCATTCATTTTAAGTGACATAAAAATGCAAATTTACAATATAGAATGTTGATAAAGTAAGTACTATTTGCAACAGCTATCTTATACCCAGTAAGAACACTACTGTCTCTAACAATGACATGAAGATGTTTTGTGTAAACACATAAATGCACATAAAAGATTATATTCGATGTTGATAAAATTCAACTGAAGTATTTTATCAAGGAGCTATGAATTCAATAAAATTTATTTGAATGTAAGAAGTAAGAACTCTCATAGTTCAAAAAATTCTTTAAAAATTATGCCAATTGAATTTTCATTTATATTCTTTCAATGTTTTTATAATAAAAGATACACGATTGTTCAGATTTTTAATTGATGAGTTTACATATTTTCATTTGAATTACTATATAAAACATAAATTTCTGTGAACCTCAGCAAAAATAATAGCAGAAACATCAGTATGTGTAATTTACAAACTATGTAAGGATCTTATAAGAATTATTGCTATATTAAATGTGTTAAGATCCAAGAAAAGTCAATTTTCAAAAGCAATAGGCATTTCATCTGATTTAATAGAGAAACAGACTTGGTTAGAATTGAAACTTTAATCACTGTGTGTCTTATTTACAAGATATCAATTCACTTTTACTTGAACCATAGGGATTCTGTTGAAGTTCTATCCCTGGCACACTTCCCTCCTCTTGACATTATTCCACTAAATTTCCTCTCAGAATTAAAGTTTTATATCCAGATTAAAATTTTACTATAATAGCAATAGCAATCTCTTTACTTACTAAAACTATAAACAGAGCTATCAGAGATAATGAGAAATTCTCTACACAGTATTCATGTGGACAAAATTATATTATTATACTATATGGATTTGTTTAAATATGATCCACTGAATTGAACCAAAATCAGGTAACTGCTACTGATAAACAAAGTCAATGGATATTAACAGCATGACAACAGCATCACTTTCACTGACAAGCTACACATGGTCATTTTGCACGTGTGTGTGTGTGTGTGTGTGTATGTATGTGTGTGTGTGTGTATTCCATATATACATATATGGAAAGAGAGAGAGAGAGAGAGATACCTTAGAACCATAGAAGCATATTTGATATTTGGGCATTAGAAGCATTGCTCATTTATCTTAGGTACAACACAATGACCTTTTACACAAAAGGCACTAATCCAAATGCTCATATGTGATAAACTAAGTATGAAGAAAATGATAGCAACCGAAGAATCATCTAATGTGGATACAATCTAAAGTAATATGTAAGTGTGATAACAAACATATTTCTACATTAGAATCAATACTAAGGAACTATCACTTGCCAAAATTATTGACATCTAAAAATGTTTTCCCTAAAGAATTGAATATTCATAAGGTCTTTTTTTTATGTGTTTATTTCTTTAAAAGCCTCCATTGATAAACTACCACTAATTTTATTACTTTCTTTATTTTCATTTGTAATATATTCCCATGTGATCAAACTTAGAATGCTAGTAGCTAGTTCTAATACTTAAAAAAGACATGCTAGTACCCTCTTATGATTTATAGGGGAGAAAACTATTTTGTGGACAAGATGCGCAAGTTCTGAAAGGGTAAGTGAATAGTTGGTATGTTATTCTGCACCACATACTAGTTTAAAAAATCTGTGTTTTTTCTCTCTCTCTTTTTCTTAATATTTTTTAGTTGTAGATGGACACAATGTCTTTATTTATTTTTATATGGTGCTGAGGATTGAACCCAGTGCCTTGCATGTGCAAGGCAAGCGCTCTACCACTGAGCTACCGCCCCAGCCCTCTCTCTTTTTTTGCAGAAAAAAATTCATCTTTGAATTTAAATATCTATTTCCAAATCAAGAATTCCCTCAAAACAGAAATAAAGAATTCTAGAGTCTTCTGGAGCTGACAACACTGTGGCTTTTGCATAAATGACATCCCTGCATTCTTATGTACTCTGGAGAGAAAAAGCAGGCAGCAGAGTCAGTGGGAAGGCAGTGGTGCTCTTCCGTGGCCTCTGCTCATATTCTTCATGTGGCCGTGCCTGTCCTTTGGCTAATGGATGTGGAAAAATCATGAACTGTGCTCTTCTTTTCCTCTTAATATTTTTGAGATAGGTTGGGCAAGTTATGCAGGAAAAACAATTCATCTTATTTTTATTTTGTTCACCTTTCTTTATTGTAATTATTTATTGAGTATCTATGGTGCATCTAGTTTTCTGAAAGCCCCTGCATGACAAAGAGAATCAAGGAAGACAGACTTTCTTCTCTTAGGGAATTCAGACACTGGTTGGCCATATGGACAATAAACCAGAAAGTTAAGTAAGCAAACAAAGAATGCTAGCAATAACAGGATGATGTGACAGAGATGTCTTTAACAACATATTAGCTATACCAATGACATGACCTAAGTATTACAGGCATATAAGGAATCTGACTCCAGGTCATTATTCTTTCCTTCTTTCCAGCTTAACTGTTATGTCCTGGTAGAAATATCCATATGAGGGCTGGGCGTGGCGGCGCACGCCTGTAATCCCAGCACTTGGGAGGCTGAGGCAGGAGGATCTCGAGTTCAAAACCAGTCTCAGCAACTTAGCGAGGCCCTAAGCAACTCAGTGAGACCCTGTCTCTAAATAAAATACAAAATAGAGCTGGGGATGTGGCTCAGTGGTCGAGTGCCCTGGTTCAATCCCCAGTACCAAAAAAAAAAAAAAAAGAAAAGAAAAGAAAAGAAAAGAAATATCCATATGAGGAATAGCAGGTAGCACTGCTACTTGTCAATGACAGAAACTGTTAATCATTTACATATATAAGCTCATCTACTTGTGAACCTTAACATAAATCACCATGTAGATTCAAGAATGAAGTCATCAAAGGACAGAGAATAGACCCTGGTTATTTGAGTTTATGTCCTCTGTCAAATACTAGCTGCTTGACTTGGCTCATCACCCACATTTCTGTTCCACAGTTTCTTCATCAGTAAGATAGGATTAAATACATAATTTGTGGGCTTGTATAGAAAATGAATGAGACAATTTATATAAAATGCATAGATCACAGCCTAGTCTGTGTTGGGAGCACTTAGTTTTGCTTTGTCACTTATTCCTCATTATAATTGTGGTGTTTCATTAATAATAGTAATAGAGTCACTTCTATTTTATTGCTGAAGAAACTGTAGCATAGAGAATTTAAGTCACTTGCTCCAAATCACATAGCTAATAAATGACAGAGGCAATATTAGAACTCACCAATTTGTGTCTATACTCTGCCCTGTCATCCACCATGAGATACTGTCTCTCTTTGGAGTCATTTATTTCTAGGTTTTCTAAAATGTCAAAACAGAATCTAAAAATGAATAAAAAATAAATTCAACAATATACTTTAAAATCTTGCTCAGTATTCCAATCCCTAAAAGACTCTCACACCTATAAACACATACACATGTGCACACACACACACACACACACACACAAACACACATATATCCTCAAAGTATAAGATACAAAGTCCACATTGCCATCATAAAGGTTTTGGTATCATGGCAGAGTTTGCTTTGTTTTATTGTGTTTTCTCAGGTTTGGGATAAGAACACTCTTTTTGCTGTTGTTGTTGTTGTTCTAATTAATTACACATGACAGTAGAATGCATTTTGACACATCATCCATAATTGGAGTGTAACTTCTCATTTGTCTGGTTGTACATGATGGAGAGTTACACAGGTCATGTAATCATATATGCACATAAGGGAATAATGTCAGATTCATTCTACTATCATTCCTACTCCCATGTACCCTCCCCTCCTTCATTCCCCTTTGTCTAGTCCCAAGTACCTCTATTCTTCCCCCCTTATTGTGAACTAGTATCTGCATATCAGAGAAACCACTTGGCCTTTGATTTTTTGGGTTTGGCTTATTTCCTTTAGCATAATATTCTTCAGTTCCATCCACTTACCTGAAAAATGCCATAATTACATTCTTTTTTAAGGCTGAGAAATATTCCATTGTGTATATATATATATATACTATAGTTTCTTTATCCATTCATCTATTGAAGGGCATCTAGGTTGGTTCCATAGTTTAACTATTGTGAATTGAACTGTATAAACATTGATATGGCTGTGTCACTGTTGTAGGCTGATTTTAAATCCTCTGGGCATAAACCTAGGAGTGGGATGACTGGGTCAAATGATAGTTCTATTCCAAGTTTTCTGAGGAAAACTCCATACTGCTTTCCATAGTGGTTGCACCAATTTATAGCCCCATCAGCAATGTGTGAGTGTACCTTTTCCCCCACATTCTTACCAACATTTATTGTTGCTTACATTCTTAATGAATGCCATTCTGACTGGAGTGAGATGGAACTTCAGTGTAGTTTGGATTTGTATTTCTCTAATTGCTAGAGATGTTGAATATTCTTTTATTTTTGTTGATCTACTGTATTTCTTCTTCTGTGAAGTGTTCATTCAGTTCCTTTGCCCATTTATTAATTTTTTTGGTGTTTTTTTTTTGAGATCTTTATACATCCTAGAGATTAATGCTCTGAGGTATGTGTGGTAAAGATTTTTTCTTATTCTGGCGGCTCTCTCTTCAGGTTATTGATTGTTTCCTTTGTTGTGAAGAAACTTTTTAGTTTGTTTCCATCCCATTTATTGACTCTTGATTTTACTTATTGCACTTTAGGAGTCTTGTTAAGGAAGTCAGTTCCTAAGTCATCATGGAGGAGATTTGGGCCTACTTTTTCTTCTATTATGTGCAGGGTCTCTGTTCCAGTACCTAAGTCTTTGATCCACTTTGAGTTCATTTGTGGGAAGGTTACAAGATAGGGGTTTAATTTCATTTTGTTACATATGAATTTCCAGTTTTCCCAGCACCATTTGTTGAAGAGGCTATCTTTTCTCCAGTGTATGTTTTTGGCACCTTTGTCTAGTATGAGATAACCATATTTTTGTGGGTTTGTCTCTGAAGGACACTCTTCTGCAATATCTCTTCATTCTCCTATGTCTGTACCTCTTATAAGTTTATCACCTATGCAAATCGCCTTCCTTAGTTCCATGGAAGAACATCATTAATTAATGATCCATTTTGTTCATGTAGATGTTGTGAATTTGATATACCATTAGTTGAATTTATAGAATTTTGCTAGGCAAATTTTCTTTCCTTCACAGATAGAAATTATAGTTATTTTCGATAATTCTACATTATCTTTGAATTCTCCAATATTCCAGTCAGCTGTGTCAGAAGAGTCTTTGTCTCTCATGTGCCCACTGAACAATAAGCTAGAAACTCACTTCACAATAGCTCCTTCCTCCTCACATTGTTCTTTTTTTAATCCAGTGTTAGTTTTATAAAATACTTTCAAATAAAAAATATTGGTGTGCTTGCATTAGAGCAAAACAATCTTCTTTGATTTCTCATTCCTGCCTTGGAGAAATTTCACAGTTGAACATACAAGATATTTTATAATATGGTCCAATTTTACTTTTCTAGCTCCATTCCACACTACTTTCTCCTTGTGAGTCTTACCCAAGTTTTCCATCTTTCTCAAAGATATACCACTTCAATTTATTCTCACCTTTTGCTTCTGGTTCTTTAATTCACATACATTTCTCCTTTTGTGGTAAAATCACAGTCATTTTTCAAGACCCAACTCAGAGATATGTCCCAGAAAAGTCTTCCTTTCTCTCCAGAGTTCAAATTCAGCTCCCACCTTCCACTTCTTTAAATAGTCCATGTTGATGTCTGTTATAGTATCTCTCAGAGGCCTTTCGTCTTGTTTTAACCATTCATTTGCTAGTATCTTCCATTTGACTGGACTATCCTGAAAACATACTGTGTTGTCATGTCCTTTTTCCTGTGCAGACTTTTGAAAGCATAGTTTGTGCATGATTGACATATAGTTTATTGTCAAATGCGTGTCAACTGAATGAACTGAGCTAAGCACCTTAGCAACATAATGTGCCCAGACTACCTGTGTTCATCTACATTTATCTTTATGTCACAGAGCATTTATAGAGTTCTTTCAACTTCCTCTTTTTCTCTCTCTTTCTCTTTTTTTCCTAGAGCAAGGATTCTAAAAACCCATTTAAGTGGAACAAGTCATATCACATTATGATTCAATTTATATTCATCATCTCTGTGCCCAAGGCACCTACTTCATTCCTTTCCTTAACTATTTGACCTACTTAAGAACCTGCAAAGCAGGTAATTTTTTTATAATTCTTTGGTTGATAAAAATATCACATGAAATTTCATTTCCTTCTGACTGTTAATCATTTAAATATTGAAAATTGTATTTTCAAAGTAGAAATGTTGATCATGAAAGAATATGTTGACATGACTTCTCAAATTCTCAATGTTTGCATTTTAACTTGAATGTGAAGTAATGCAGGAAACAGATAGTATTTATTCAAAATCAACTTTCGTGCATTTCTCTTCCAATACTTGTATTGAGAATCTCCTACTCTGGTTCTTTTTCTGATATAAATTATCTAGTCATGGAGGCCACCATTAGGAATGTCTTCTGAGAATGTCCTTCTGGCTCCTGCCTGCCTCTTAAACATGATATAGGAATCATGGGAATCTATAATTCTCCCAATTACTCTACTGTTTTCTTTGTCCCAATTACTATTAATGATGTGTATCCATAATGATGCTACAAGGAGAAGTTTTACACTTGGCATTTCATTTACAGGGAATCCTTGGTAGGCAGCCACTTCCTACATCACTTAAACACTACAACTCAAACTGTAGTCATGGGTAGGCTTAGGAAATGAATGGTTCTAGAATATGTATCCTTAAAGGAAAAATACTATCTCCACCTAAGGTAATAAATATCCAGGTCTAGATGAGACTATGGCTGTTTTAATCAGATGCACAAAATTTCCTAAGATACCTCTCTTCCTGTCAGACAATATTTACAGCACCACCACTCCAGTTTGGGTCCCTGCTTTTCCTCTCCTGATGTCCCTTAGGTCTTTGTCCAGGCTGATATTGTCCTCACACTAAGCCCAGGATGCTCACTCTATTTATTTTGACTTATTGCTCTGTGCCCACACAGGATGCTAACTATGGGAACCTGGCGGAGATTTGTCTCAGCTAATGTATACAGGAGACTGGTCCTTGTCTAGATAGAATATACAGACTTGGGGAGCACAAAGAAATTTTAAAGTAAAAGTAAAAATCTGCTACAAAGAGTGAGATGGAAAATCTTCTGATTTAATGTAAATGACTAAGACAAAGTACGGTCTTTCTGCCATTCAATGACTTGTTCAGACAATTCATATGCCCTTAAAAATTCATTTTAAAGGGAACTAATTCCTTTAATTTACTTGCTATGTGCATCAAAGAAATAAGGATTATTTCTTTTATAACAAAATGCTACTTTATGTCTGTGAGTTGGTACTCAAAGGCCTTGGTAAATGCAATGCATGCAGTGTGCGAAAAGCTAGCAAAATTTTTTGAAACTATTAGTTAACCTAAACTGTTTGTTTGTACTGGTAATTGAACCCAGGAGTACTTAACCACTGAGCTATATCTCCAGCCCTTTTTAAAATTTATTTGTAAACAAGGACTCACTAAGTTGCTTAGAGCACAGTCACTACATGGCTGAGAATTGTCTCAAACTTGCTATCTTCCTGCCTCAGCCTCCAGAGTCTCTCCCTTGATCTCTATTTAGTAAATACTAATGGTGAATTGGATGATGATGATGATGATTATGTGCATTTATTTTTGCATGTAATAGAGGTTAAGAGAGAAAGAGAAACTTGGAGATGCATATTTGCATATGAAATAGACCTCATGGGATGTGAGAGAAGTGAATAAGAAAAAATTGAAAGCCTCAATTAAGTTTGCTTTTTTTTCAATCTTGCTTGAAATTGGTACTGTAGAAAGAACAGAAAGATCTGTGGATTCTACAATTTAAAAATGACAATATATTTAAACAATAAATTCAACTTTGTCAAATAAAATGTATATTCTTCTTAAGAAATCTCTAATGTGAAGTAGGGAATTGGGACAAAGAAATTTATTTTGGGTTCCTTTTCTTTAAAAATATCTTCATTCATGTTACTTAAGTTCCTACTTACTTGAAATCTCCTTTTTCTTTCTCTTAAGATCTAGCTGACTTGCTAAAAGATTCAAACATCCGAAAACATGAAGAGTACATTTTTAGAATACTTTGTGCTTGTAACTGTATTGTGACTTAATTTGTATAGGGGCAGGGGAAGAAAACAGAAGTATATTATTTATGACAAACATTTTTCCATAATGGCAAAATAATGGAGTTACAAAATATGAAATAAAAGTAACAAACAATTAGTTATAAAATCAAATACATACAACACGGTTATATTACCTGTGCTGGTTAATTTTATGGGTCAATTTGGGCCACAGGGTTCACAGATATTTGGTTAAATATTCTTTTGTGTGTGTGTGTGTGTGTGTGTGTGTGTGTGTGTCTGTGAGGGTAGTTTTCAATGAGATTCATGTTTGATTCAGTAAAACAGATTACTCCCTACAATATAGCTTGGAATCATCCAATCCACTGAAGACCTGAATAGACTAAAAATGCAGAGTGAAAGAGAATTCTTTCCCATCCTATCCTCGAGCTGGGGCATTGGTCTTCTCTTGCTTTGGAACTTACACTAGAACTTATACCATAGGCTTTTCTGAGTTTTGTGCCTTCAGATGCAGTTTATAACGAACGACATCATCAGCCTTCCTTTGCCTCCAACTTGCTGACTACGTGACCTGTGATTTCTTATTCCCCATAACTATGTGAGATAATTCTCTAAAATAAGTCTCTTTGTATATGGTTCTGTTTCTCCAAAGAGCACAGATTAATACAGTTCCCATATTAGTTACTAACGAAACATGTAAAAAAGTATGAATTTTCAGCAACAGATCGTGCAAAAACAAATTTAGCATACCTTGTATTTGACACTATATGACTTTTTTTGCTTTGAATTATTTTGCTAATTATGGTTATACATTACCTTTTATCTGGTAGTGCAATTATGAAAAAATAGACATTATCCCTCTTTTAACTTGTTTAAACATTACTCCAAAGATCTGTGGTAATTCTTATCCTTTCTTCCTTAATAAAATAAATGGGGTGGGTGGGAGTATTTGTGAAGTTACTTCTTCAAATGACTGCAGAAAAGTCAAAATTCTGACTTATTTTCACACTAGTATAAATCAAGCCCCTATGTCTTCTTCCATGAAAATATAATGATGAGAATTTGAATACAGATGAAATAAAGTGAATTTTATTTTATTTTTCTTTATCAAAACAAGCTATAGTATCTGAGCTCAACAAACATCCAGAATATGTCATATCAAATAGCAGATGACTAGGGAGATTACCTCAATGCTTAAAAGTCTGTAATGTGTATGCAAATCATCCACAGATTTTTCTAAATGCAGATTCAAGATTAAGCCTGAGATTCTGTATTTGTAACAAGATTCCAAGTGATGCTCATGTCTTGGTCTACATAGGACTTTGAGTAATACTCATAAACACTAAGTGAGAAAGGCACCCTTAAGGGAAAGTTCCTACAATAACAGCTTTAAAGTCTACTTTCTTTTGTTTCAGCTAAAGTTTTAGGTAGGAATTTATGAAGAACCAGTCATGATCTCCAAGATCACTGGAACATTAAAGTTAATTTTTAGGTTCCTAAGAGAAGACTTTTCTGGTTATGATACTGAATTGATCATGCCCAGAAGAGTTTGTGATCGCCATCTTTAAGTGTTTCTGTCAGCCATTTTAATCTTTTACTAGACACTCTATGATCTTGAGCTGACCATGCCCAAAAGGATATATCCCAAGTGGAACATACTCAGGAATGTGTCAGCTCCTAAAATGAATATGTATAGGCTCCCAAAATAAAATTTCTATGCTTCCATTATTCTGAAAGAGCATGGTTTTACAGATAACTCCAGTGCTCTCCTTACTCATGGTAGTTAATGAATCTTTCTCCATTCTATCTTCTGGTCCTGGTAATTGGTTTAGCATTCATCAAAAAGCAAACCTTTTGAATTCAGGTATAGTACCACTAACTTTCTGACTGAGGTGTAGGATTAGTAACAGACATCTCAAAAGCTCTCTGATAAGAAATTTTATATCTAGAATATGGTCTGAATCCATAGATCAAGCAGAAAATTGCAACTTTCTCAATAAGTAATTTCAAACTATTCCCATAATATGCCAAGCCCATGTATAAACTACAAATCTCCAACTTAAGATATGTTTGCCCTCAATGTGCTATTTTTTATGGAAAAGACTGCTCACAAAAATGTGTCCACTTTTTCCTGGATACACATCACTTAGATATTTGTAGCCTTTCTTTTTGTAAATTTTAATTAAATTTATTTTAAGTGCTAAAACCCCACAAAAACTGTATATTAATAGGATACTTTGTGATGTTTGGATATATGTATACATAGTACAATGTTTAAATCAAATTTGGAATATTTAAGTTCTCAATCATTTATCATTTCTTTGTGGTAAAAACTTTCAAAATTCTTTATTCTAGTTTTTTAAAAAATACAGTACATAACTGTCATATAGAGTGACCCTACACAAGAACTTCTTAATCTTATTTAATTGTAACAGTATCCATTGATCAACTTTTCCCCATTCCTTCTTTTCTTTTCTTTCTCCAGTCTCTTAACCACCATTACATTCCCAACTCCTATGAGATCAGTGTTTTTATATTCCCCATATGAGTGAGACCATGAGGTATTTATCCTTCTGCATCTGATTTATGTCACTCTGCATAATAATCTCCAGGTTCTCCCATGTTATTACAAATCACAAGATTTTATTACTTTTTATGGATCCCAGTATTCCATTGTGTATACATGCCACATTTTCTTTATCTATTCATCACCTGGTAAACACATAGGTTGTTTTTATTTCTTGGCTATTATGTATGGGTGGCAATGGACTTCAGATGTCTCAACACTTTAATTTCTTTTGGATATGTACCCAGTAATGGGATTGCTGGGTCATATGGTAGTCATATTTTTAACTAATGTCCATACTGTTTTTTCATAATGGCTGTGATAATTTACTTTCCCACTAACAGTGTATAAGCATTTCCTTTTATCAACATCTTTACAAGCATTTGTTATCTTTGTTCTTTTTAATAACCATCTTTCTTGTAGGCACGCATGATAATACATTAAAGCTATACTTGATAATATGGACAAAAATTGTATAGGACCTTTGTAGGCCTGGGTTACACAAACCTACTGCCTTCTTCATCTGACGTCCTGGAGTGTCATGGAATGGTATATGGAAAGAATCATTTCCTAAATGTCTTCATGGGTCAGTGTCACCATTTTTATTAACATCACGGGATGGTGGAATAAGAGTTTTTGTATTTGAGCCAACCATGATACCAGAAATGTAGAAATTTCCCTACCCTGATAGAATAGCCTTTGTTCTCTTCTGTACGGAGCTGCATGTCCCAGTGTTTCTTATCCCCAGGGACCCTACATTTCAGTGCCTTTACAAGTCTGCCTGTACCATCTCATGTGTTCTCCATATTCCCCTTTGTTTAATCATGCTGACTTTTCTTCAGACCCCCTTACATACATGTACACATAACACATATATTTTTTTTCTTTCCTTTGTCTTTCTTTTTTTTTTTTTTGAGACAGTGTACCACTAAGTTGCTTAGAGTCCTGTTAAATTGCAGAGACTGGCCTCTAATTTGTGATTCTCCTGCCTCAACCTTCCAAGTCACTGGGATCACAGGTGTGCCCCACCCTGCCTGGCTTTAATGACTTTCAAATAAATAATGTGCAATGATAACTTTATATGTATTTTATAGATTTCATAAAGGGAAATTTTCTATTAAATATTTTTTATTAAATTTCATTCAAAAGTATTCTGCCTGTGATGCTTTTTGATTCCAGACTATGATGATTCATGTCTTTCATCAATCTTGGAAAACTGTCACCTGTCAACTCTTCAACACTGCTTCTCCTGTGGTGTTACAATCTCCCCACATGGAATTCATGTTAGCTATGCTTTATATCATCTTTCATTCTACTTTTCATGACTTTTCAGCTTTCATGTTTTCCATCTTGCAATCATTCTTTGAAGCATGGCAATTAGGGCTTTATGTTTTATGTTAACAATTCTTATTTTAGCTGTTAGTTATTAAACTACTCATTAAAATATCAATTTACAAAAATACTCTTACGAAGACATACTTCAGTTATTTTTCTTCAAATCTGAATGACCAAATGTTGGTTTTAATGTTAGTTTTTAAATCTCTCTCTTATTTCTCTATTTACATCTTAAGTGTTGCTATATAGAGTACTTTAACATTTCTGCAACTGAGAATTCCAATTGCTGAAAAAATTAGACAATCTAAGCTAATGAATCATTGCTTCTACTGAATTTCACTTAGGTTGTCCCATTTCCTTGTTGTTTGTTTCCTTGGTTTATAGTTAGTATGTGAGAATTCAAAGGAATCTGGATTAGAGATTAAGGAAGAATACTTCCACAGAAGATTTATATAGTTCGCAAGTTTGGCACAGGAAGACAATACAAATCTGGAGCAACAATATAAATTTAAGAGGGCACAAATAAGTTTAGAACATCAATAGGATATAGTATTTGCAACTACAATGACCAGATATACATTTTTCTATTCAGCTGGTTAATAATCCCAACAGCATCTGGTTATAGGCATTGCCACCATGTCTACAGCAAACTTGGATTACAGCTTTCACATCCTACTGCCTTTTCAGCAACCTGTTCATTTATTTATTTGTTTTGTTTTTATGCCTTTTTCAAATTAGAGGTTCAATTAAAATGCATACTTTAAAGAATAAATTTATGTCTTAGCTAGTTTCTCTCTTTTTTTTTTTTTTTGGCAGTGCTGGGGATTGAACCCAGGGCCTTGTGCTTGTAAAGCATATACTCTACCAACCGAGCTATATACCCGGCTTAGCTAGTTTCTCTATGGAATTTTTTTTGGAATACAGATTTTGCAAATTTATAAGAAACAAAAATGGCCAAGCATGGTGGCATGTCCCTATAATCCCGGTGGCTCTAGGGGCTGAGGCAGGAAGATGACAAGTTCAAAGCCAGTCCCCACAACTTGGTGAGGCCCTAAGCAAGTTTGTGAGAGCCTGTTTCAAAATAAAAAACAGAAATAGCTGGGGATGTGGCTCAATGGTTAAGTGCCCCTGGGTTCAATCCTTGGTACAAAAAGATAAAAATAAAAAAACCACGTTCATTTGGTACTATTTTTTTTTAATGAACTCATTCTTCTTCATGAAGAAATAAAATGAGAAAAGTATAGAGATAAGTGTTGAGAACAAATAAGCAAAAAACAAACTCCTCTCATTTTAAGGATATAATAGTAACTTCAAATTGAGAACAAGTAATATCTGAAAGCATAAATTATCATATTATTCTAAAAAGTATGTGCATGTGTGAAAGAGAGGGATGTTTGCAAATTCAAATCTTGTTTATAAGTTGCCAGGTGAAATGAAACATCTGTGACCCCTTGCTATAAAAGGCATAGCACTTGTTTGCTATTTACTCAGTAGTCACATTTATAATAAAAATTGTAGTTATATAGCCTAGAAAGACTATTAAACTCCTACATGAAGAAAGTAGTCTTTATCTGTGTCTTGACTTTAATCCATTATTTTTAAAAATTGTTTTCAAATGAGGAAATAACTTATTGTTTTACAAAACAAACTACCTATATTAAAATAAAAATAAGCTAGAAATTTCCAAATGTAGTAAAGGAATGGATGTAATATAGTAAATATTGATTTAAAGGGATTTTTCCATTAAGTTACAGAACTAGCGAAATATGAGAAAACAGTGATTCCTTTCATAGTTATGAAATCATAACAGGATTTTTGGGAGTCTTTTTATACGCTATTAGTATTTCCCACAAATAATAAAAGGATAGATATAATCTCAATGTAAACAGAGAAAGAAAACGTTTTAAAAATTATGCTTTTTTTAAACAGTACGTCTTCCATAAAGATTTTGTGTTACAAACTTGAATAATGTTAAATTGGGCACTAAAATCTATAAACAGTACTAAAAGACTTTTAAACTATGAGAAATAAATATGCCCAGGCACTTATCTTTTTACTTGTTCCTAGGGTTGAAACTTGAATTTTACTCTGAGTTTCCTGGCAGTTAAGGCAAAATAAAACTGGTTATGTTATAAAATTTTCATTGCATATTTAAAGTTAAGCAAAGAAACTAGTTTGGAGAAATATATTTCCCCTAATAGTAGTACCTGATCTCTCCCTGAGAGGTTTAAATATACTCCTTTACATTCAGGCAAATCAAATGGTGTACTGCCCTTGGGCACTGGGACCTGCCTGACCTAATGTGACTGGTAGTCAGGTGTTGCATACTAGGAAAAAAGACTGAATTTCTTCTTTGGTCATAAATAAGTAAAGCAGTAATTGAATGAACAGTATTTAAAAAAAATATGCATGAAATTGAATGCAGTTGTTAGTCTTACAGTCCTCAAAATTTTGTTTCCTTTCCCATGTAAAATAATATATGTAATGTATTATTATAGTCATGTGAAAATAATGCATAAATTGTATATATGAACAACACATAAATACATACATATAGAAATAATACGTAAATCTGTGCATGTATATATACATGTGTGTGTGTGCATGTATATATACACATATATATATACATACATATATATATAGAGAGAAATAATACATGAATTTGATACTCATATGTCAAATTGCACTGATTTATCTAATTAAATGATTACTGGTCACATCTCTTATACTCCCTTGAAGAGATATTTTGTTCAACACAACATAATTTGGGAAAGGTAGGGGAAGTTGATAGATGGTTGAAACTTGTGATATATAATTACTTCTATTGGGTCTGGGGATATGGCTTAGTGGTAGGGCACTTGCCTAACATGCTCAAGTCTTGGGTTCAATCCCCAACACTGACCAAAAAAAAAGATAAAATATTTTTGCTTCTTTCAAAAAATGCTTCACCAATTTTTGATCATTGACTGGAGGCTGAAGATTTCCTTTTGTTATTTGTGAAAAATGTTTGCTTATATCCTAATTCTCATAAGGTTAGTATATACAAGAGAGAGATGCAGATGAAACATGTATTTTGCCGTGCAATCATTGACTGTATTTTCTTTCTTTGTCTCCCTCTCAGAAAAAAATGAACTCTTTAACCCTTGTGAGGGAATGGAAAATAGGAGTTCCCTAAATAGAAGCTATTTTCACTCCTACTGCAATATTATATAAAATATCTGAATACAAAAGATTTCAGCTCTGTCAAAATACCTAACTTGCTTCATGTTTAATATAATTTATCACTTATAGATATGTAGATATAGATATCAATATGCATATAACATTTACATTAACAGATAGAAATGCTATACCATATACTAACAGATAGAAATGCTGTACCATATACTATTACTGTTAGTTTTTGATGTCCAGTTTAAAAACTCTGTCCTTATCTGTTTTTCTTCTCCCTGAAGGTTTTTAAACCCTAAAACAATGCTGCTTAATGCTGATAACACAGACATCATTGCCCTGTGTACATGTGTGTACACAGAAGGTGTGATTCTACTTTGTGTACAACCAGAGAAACAATAGCTGTCAACTCCATTTGTGTACAATGAATCAAAATTAAATAAATTTTAAAAAACCAATTATTTGCATTGTATGGACATTATATTAAATATTATAAGTAATCTAGTGTTATGGTTTAGATATTAAGTGTCCCCCAAAAGCTCTTGGGTGAGACAATGTAAGAAAGTCTGGAGGGGAATATTGTTATATTGTGTATTGTGTGTATGAATGAATACATAAAAAACAAATCCAATCGGTATGTACAATTATAACTCACCAATAAAAAATATGGGGAAAAAGGAAAAAAAATAAAAATAAAAATGTGTATACATTGTGAATAACTAAAAAAAAAAAAAGATAAAATCCACATTTTTATATGAGAAAAACTTAGCTTTGCTTCCATCAACTTCTCTAAGACTGTGCATTAAATGACAATCTC
Organism: Glaucomys volans; assembly: GCA_020662805.1. Classification (NCBI taxonomy): domain Eukaryota; kingdom Metazoa; phylum Chordata; class Mammalia; order Rodentia; family Sciuridae; genus Glaucomys; species Glaucomys volans. The sequence goes on from JAJEJO010000874.1 coordinate 1,287,126, forward strand.
TAAGACTTAAAGTACTGAAGTAACTTTTTAATCTGTTTCATTTCTTAGATAAATCTGCACACAAGTTAAGGTGACATACACTGATAATCCCAGCTACCTGGGAGGTCTAGGCAGGAGGACAAGTTTGAGGCCAATCTCCACAGTGAGACATTGTAGTCAAATAAAAAGAGCTGGGGATGTAATTCAGTGGTAGAGCATTCCTGGTGTCAATCACCAGTGTCTCAAAAATAAATAAATAAATAAATAAATACTAAGATCCTGTTTCCTGTAATTATGTCACTATATTACATACCTATGTCACTTTTCACTGCTGAAGTCAAAATTAAAGTTGAAAGATAAATACTGTACAAAGATGGGCTCATGCTCACATTTTTTCTGATCTTGCCCTCCTTCTATTCTTAGTTTTATCAAAATACCTTTACTTGGCATTCTTACTCATGTTTTGCTATATTTTTGTGTTTTTAAAACTACATTCATATTTTCTAGAATAAGAAAGATATATGTATAAAAAGGTAGTTGCAAACAGTATAGATTATTATATTTTACAACACAAATATACTGCACATCAACAATTGAATGTGGAATAACAAATGTTGTGACAATTTAAATTGATACAAGGATGGAAATTTAGATATAAATGTATGAATAGATAGAAATATCCAATAATTCAAGGTCAATAAAGAGAGAGTTACTTCAATGTTTTTAAAAAACTATCAAATGAAAGGGGATTTTGGTAGTTTGGCAAGAACCCTCCCTGATATTTTGATTGCAGGTAGACATTAAAAATAACAAATAAATAAATGAATAAATAAATAAATAAAACCAGTAGTGAGGTTGTGCTATTCAAAAGAAATAGCAATAATTAGTAGGTTATATTTTGGTGAGGACTGTTGTACATCAGAATAAAATATAAACGTTAGCAGTCATTTTCATACATAAGATTAGTGAAACATCTCTGCCAAGTACAACACATACAAATGAAAAGTGTTTCTGTCCTTGCAAAAAAGATAAACAAATTTTTTTTCCAATTAAGAGTTTCTCAGGACATTAAAGTTGCACTATTAATCACTAGGCTGGCACATTTCATTAAAAGGTGACAATTCATTGGTCTTCTGCACTCTGTAAACCTCTACCCTGTACTTTCCTAATCTTCTGGGGATCCTCTGACCTGCTGGAAAATTCATAGGACAAAGTCAAAACCACCCTGTGAAAGATAGTTCAGAACTTTAGCCTAGCTCTGGAAATTAGTTTGACATTCTGAAAGAGCCAAGATATCTCTCACCAATAAGAGACAGGATAGAAAGAAACAGAAGACTTGCTAATTCTAATAAAATAAATGCTGAGATTATATTAGCTGGTAAAAAAAATAACATTCAAAATTTACTTAAATATTATGATTCTGAGCTCTTGTCAAGTTCATTCAACACAACACAAACTTTTAATTGGACCAATGTGATATTCTTGTGGTTACTTTGCCTGGAATTGGAGAAAATGGGAGTTAAATAACAGTTTGTAGGCCTTAAGATATTTTAGACAAATTTTCTGACCTTCAAGTGTGAGAATTGTGCGTGGAATGTTAGAAAGAAATGAGAATTAGGTCAGTTTATAGCAACTATCCAAGAGCATGTCTTTGCCTCCTTCATGCTAGCAACCTTACTTCTAAAAATCATTAGACATTCTAAATTATGTAACATAAATCCAACAGCAGAGAGCATGTGTTTAACCTTACAGAATGTTCAATAAGGAGCTTAATCATCACCATGTCATATATTTGGCTGTGTCTTCCATTTGATTTCAGAGTGTGTTAAAAGCCTTCTGTGTTTAATCATTTATGTTGTGAAAACAGACCACCTTGTGTATTCTTCAGTGTATAGGCTTGAAATATTATATTTTACCATTCAAATGCAATTTTCTTTTTTCTTTTTATTTATTTTGGATTCTTTTTAGTTATACCTAATATTAGGATTCATTTTGACATAATTATAAAGGCATGGAATATAATTTGTTCTAATTCAGAACCCAGTACCTCCCTGCCAGTTTTCTTCCCCCTACTCTACTGATCTTTCTGCTATTTACTTATGGGTTTTTAGTTTTTAAATTAGCATGTTGTGGATGTATGTGATGGTGAGAGTCACTGTGGTATATTCACATATATACATAGCAAAATTAGGTTAGATTCATTCCAGTGTTTTGTTATCTCATCCTTCCTCCCTGCCCTTCATTCCTCTTTGTCTACTGCACTGATTTTTCTTCTATTTCTTTCACCTCCACCCTTATTTTGAATTAGTTTCTGCATATCAGAGAATATTTTCAATTTATCATGGCATTTCTCTAGTCCCACCATAGGTCAAATATGCATTTGATTATTAGATAAGATGCATGAATAGATGTGGACCAACAGAAATGTTTAAGAAGATGACAAATTATGTTGCTGTAGAAAATAAAAACCAGTGTTTTTGCAAATGTAAAATTTCTCTAAATTCTTAATCTGCTATGTATCTTGTCCAGATTTAGATCCTTTTGCTTGTTATTCTCTAACATAGACAAATAAGCTAATATGCAAAAATATTACAATGTGCTTAGTAAAATATATAATACATACTGCATATTCTCACTCACAGGTAGTAGTTACAAAACTTGATTTCATAGAAGTTGACAGCAGAAAAAATATTACTAGAATCTAGGAAAGATAATCAGGGTGAGCACAGAAGAATACTGGATAACAAGTACTAAAATAGAGTTAGGAGGCAGAAGTTCTAGTGTTGCACAGCAGGGTGACTATAGTTTACAATAATTTATTATATATTTCATAAAAAATTGGAAGTGAGGTGGGCAAAGCTTCCCAAAATGAATAAAGGATCACCTGACAGCATAATTGTGTGTGTTTAGGAGATACAGTGTGATGATTCTGTATTATTGTATAAAAAGACAGAATTATCACACTGCATCTCCTAAACACATACAATTATGATATATCAATTTAAAAGATTAAAAATACATTAAATAAAATAAAGGATTAAGAATAAAATAAAATGATGGGTTTGCTTTGATTACAGAGAAGAAAGAAAAAGAAAAGAGCTCCTATGTAAACAAAGAGACAATATGTTTCTGAAGGAAATCTATATTTTGATAGTTTATGTTCTTGTTATTAAAGAGCAACCTTACTGTGAATATTTCTTTGGAAGTCGAGGTCATATAGATTAGCAATATTTTTCTACTGAAGGTCTATAATGAGTTTATTCCCTTAAGAAGTCTTTCAGAGCATGATATTTTATCAGTCTCTATAAAACAACAAAAATCCATTTGTGCTCATTTGGATCAATGCCAAGTATAAGCTCTTTGCACTAACTAGATGTTTATAGTTATTGTTAAATTTACTTGTCAATAAATTGACCAAAGTGTACTGCTGAGAATACTAATCTACCAATTTATGCTGAAAAAAAGAATGACCTAACCACTCTCAAGTTAAGCAACCACTTTGAGATGGAATGACTTTCTACCAATTGCTCAATAAATTATCTGTTTATGAGAGTACAGATTACCCCATTAGGATACACAAAAAATATATTAACAATGAACAGAATTTTAAGACCATTGGAGGATAAGAACCCTAATAGAAAAGCAAAAGTATAGTGCAAAATTACTGAACTTTCAAGCTAAAACTATTCCTACATAAAGTATTGAAACACACATTGAAAAATAAAACATTAAGTGAATTGTGACTGACTAAATTGTGCTCCAATTTGTGATATGTTGCTCCTTGGATGATCACATGAATACATGTAGTAAATGGCTGTTCCCAAAACCAACAAGTCAATCTTGTTTTGTATGAACCTTAGTTCTCTAGATCGTGTCATTAGTCTTTTTTTAAAAATACAGTTGAAGGCTAAAAATTAAGACTCTGCTGGTAAACAAAAATGTTATAAAAAGACATGGTTATAATAATGGTAAACTTTTCTTTCCTTTGTCATTATTTGAGTTGCCTTACATTTTCTAATCTGCTTTGTACAAGGTTGGCACTCTCCAGTACAGTACATACTCTGCACAGGGCAATATTGGGCATATGGAATAAAGAGTTAATTTTGTAATTTTATTCAATTTTAATAAATGTAAATACATAATATCCACACTTAGTCATAGTACTGGAAAGCACAGGAATGCATAGAACTATCCAGGTATCAAATAAATTAATAATAAAAAATTATACACTTTAATGTCCATATTTAATTTTTATACTGTTTCTGGAGTTTTTCTTCATCCTTATATTTTATTTCACAAAGAATGAAGCACCATTTTTTTCAAATGATTGAAGCAACTCAATGCATAGATTTTGTTCTATTTTCATCATTTTAAAATTCCAAGGATTTTAAAACCATGAGAGAATGATACAGATACTGCCAGGGGAATTTTCTTTGGGAGCAAATATTTCAGATGAACAAACTTCACTTTGCAGAAATATGTTAAAGCAGAAGTTTGTTTTTTCTTCATTCCATTTTCCACCTGTCATGTGACACATGATGAACAGAAAGACAGTTATAAATACAGGATTAGGAAAAGTGTGTCTTTCCTCCATACTACAGCTATGCCCTAAGCTAAATTCTTTTCTTACATACAGAAAATGTTATTTTTATTGTGCATATGAATGATATAGAATAGTAGGTTTCAATGTGGCAAATTCCCAGATACATAAAAATATGCATAAAAATATAACTTGACCGTTTCACTCCCAGATACCACCTCCAACCTTTTCCCCATGACCCTTTTCCTCTGCCATACTGTTCTCACATTTCATAGGGTCCCTTTCTTTTCTGTGTTTTTTTCCCTTGTAGCTTTCACATTTGAGAAAAAAAACAGGAGACTTTCCTCTCTAAGTCTGCCTTATTTTACTGAAAATTATGGTTTCCAGTTGCATCAATTTTCTGGAAATGATATAACTTCATTTTTCTTTATTAGCTAAATAAAACACCACATTTTCTTTATCCATTCATCTTTGACAGACACCTAGGATGATTCTAAAACTTGGCTATGGTGAATTGTACTGCTATAAACATAGTTATAACATGCATCTTTAAAACAAGCTGACTTTAATTCTATTGGCTAAATATGAGGGAGTAGTATATCTGAGTCATATGATAGATCTATTTTTAGCTTTTGAGGAATCTTCATAGTGATTTCCAAAGTGGTTGTACTAACTTACAATCCCACCAACAGTATATAGGAGTTCCTTTTCGGCACATATCCTCACCAACATTTATTTTTGTTAGTATTTTTAATGAATGCCATTCTGATTGAAGTGAGGCAGAATCTCTATGGTTTTGATTTACTTTTCTCTGATGATAGAAGATGCTGAAATTTTTTTCATATAGCTATTGGCCATTTACACATTTTTGGGTGATTTGTATTTTTAATGTTGAATTTTCTTAGTTATGTATTCTAGGTATTTGTCCTCTTTCAGAAGAGTAGCTTACAAAGATTTTCTTCCATCTGTCAGTTAATCCTTCACTCTATCAATTGTTTCCTTTGCTGTATAGAAGCCTTTAAATTTGATGCCATCAAATTTATTGATCCTGAGCCAGAGGGGGCTTATTCAGGAAGTCCTTGCTGGCCTGTATATGTTTATGCATTTCCCTCTATTTTTTATTCTAACACTTGCAAAGGTTCTGGTTTTTTTTTTTTTTTTTTTTTTTTTTTTGGTACTGGGGATTGAACCCAGCGGCACTCAACCACTGAGCCATATCCCCAGCCCTTTTATGTATTTTTTTAGAGTCAGGGTCTCACTGAGTTGCTTAGGGCCTCACTAAGTTGCTGAGGCTGGCTTTGAACTCACGATCCTCCTGCCTCAGCCTCCCAAGTGCTGGGACTACAGGCATGCGCCACTGCGCCCAGTGGTTCTGTTTTTATACTTAGGTCTTTGATCCATTTTGAGTGTAAAGAATGAGATACAGAAATATATATTTAATTTAAAGTAAATACAGCATGTTTACTCTAGTACCCAAAGTATTACATATGAATGTGCATATGAATGATATAGAATAGTAGGTTCTTCTCTTTAGCCTTTCCTTTATATTGTGGTCCAATTTTAAAGCTTCAAGAAACTTAAATGATTAGCACAAACATCATTTATCTTCATTATAGATAGAGTACGATATAGGGGATTAAAACTTCGAATTTTAAAAATACCAATAATGATGCAAAAATCCAAGCTAAAAGAAGTTTCAAATAATTTTGCAGAAAATAAAAACAATAGGGCTTTCCCATTCAGAGAAATTAAGATGTGAAAAGTGTGATCCTATACATTTAAGCACTCACAGGGTGACAAAAATTAAGAAAACAAAACCAAAATTGAGAAATCCCCTATCATCACTTTTATACTAACACTTATATGCATTTTACACATGCTTTTTCTTCATTTTTATTATATCTATTTTAATGAAATGGAAATTTAATCTATTTGAAACTGGTCAAATGCAGCATTTCAAAAAGTTAACATGAACTCATATATTCATATAAAATAAACATATAGTCTGATATAATTTTACTTTAATTTTTAGAAATTATATTTATTTTTAATATTTCTTCAAATTTATTAGGCTTTCAGTGCTAATATCTATTATGATACTTAAAATTTGTAGTGATAAATACAGTGACAAATTATGGAAACAGAGTACAATACTAGTAGTGGTATAGATGATAAATAAAAAGGTATGTATGTATGTTTTTGAATATGTGTGTAAATAGATAATTTCTGCACTGCCTTTAAATTTGCTGTATACTGCTTGCTTTTTTTTCTGATCTCACAGGTGTTCTACCACTGAATTACATCTTCAGCCTTCTCCCCTTTTTAACAATTTTAATATTTTTATTTCATTTGCTCTTTTTAGTTATACATTATAGTAGAGTCTATTTTGACCTATTTATGCAAATATGGAGTATATCTTTTTCTAATTAGGATCCCAGTTTTGTGGATGTTAACCGGTGTTGAGATTCGCTGTGGTGGATTCATATATGTACATAGGAAAGTTATGTCAGAGCATTAAACTGTCTTTCCTCTTCCTGTTTTCCCCTCACTTCCCTTCATTCTACTTTGTCTAATCCACTGAACATTCTTTGCCCCCCTCACACACCTTTACACATAAAAGCAAGGATCTAGAGATTATCATGCTAAATGTAATTAGCCAAACCCCCAAAACCAAAGGTCAAATGGTCCCTTTTTAACAAATTTTGAGACAAGGTCTGGCTAAGTTGTCAAGGAGGTTAGCATTGAACTTGAGATCCTCTTGCCTCAGCCTCCTGAGTCCCTGGGATTACAGGCTTATACCACTACAGCCATGTTTGTGTGACTTTCAAGATTTCAAGCTAAAATATGGTTGGTGTTCAAACAGTAAATGCTTGTTATATTTGCTATAACCCAGGAGAAAGTTATTTTACTCACTATCAATTCAAAGATAATTTTTCATAAAGCATTTGGCTAATCAAAGTTGGAGATGGTACTTTAATAAGTTTTAATTATATTCCACTTGTAAAACCCAGAAATTTTATTGCTGTCTTGTTTTTAGTTATCTTAAAAATAAAACTATTTTACATCATAGTGTCTTTTAAGTTGTTAAGACCTGAGAAAAATCGTAACAAATATTATTAAATTGATACTGTATGTAAATTTGTACTTATTATTTTTGTATTGCTCATTTATTAATCAGTAACTCATTTAATAAGTATGGACATTAAACATCCTCATTTGTGTGTGTGTTACTGGCTGTGGAACACAGGGACCCTCCAAAACTGGGCAATATCCTCAGTCGCCTTTAAAATATTCATATTCTGAAACAGAGTCTTGCTAATTTACCTAGGTTGGCTTTGAACATGCTGTTCTCCCTTCTCAGCTTCCTGAGTAGCTGAGATTATAGTGCCTGGAAAACACCTTCATTTGAAAGCATATTAAGTATATTCAACAACATATTGGAAAACAACATCTTGTCTATAAGCTAATGGGAAAAATCTGCATAATTAATTTAAATATAACTACTTATTTCAAATTATTAAATATGTATCTTAAGTGTAATTATATTTTTATACAATTTATACACTACGAATAGAAAATTGAAGTGTATGAAAGATAAGCATAATCACACATAATCTGACTATTATTAACACAATTATGAGCATTCATGCTTGTTTATTTTCTACTAATACACACTCACAGATTTTATGCTTTCCTTTTATAAAGATAGGATTAATCTGTATTAGAGATCAGTTTAAGCTTTTACTGTAGCATTTTATTATAAGCACATTTACACTACAACTATTATTTGAGAATATAATTTTAATGAATCAAATATGTTTTGTCAGAAGCTATTAATTTATTCAATAATTCTGTTTTAGGGTATTAAGGGATTCCTATCCTGTTAGTCATATTTTCATCTCTGTGCAAAGTATCTGATGAGAACAATTTAGAGGAGGATAAGTAAATTTTGGCTCATGGATTCAGAGGTTCCGTCCAGGGAGAGTCAACTGCACTGCTCTGGGCCTGAGGTGCGGCAGAGCATAGTGGGAAAGAGGGCGTGACAGAGGAAAGGGGCTCAGCTTGTGGCAGCCAGGAAGCAGAGAGAGAGAACAAGGTGCCAGGAACAAAATACAAACTCCAAAGGCACTCCCTCAGTGACCCACTTCCTCCTGCCACATGCTACCTGCCTACTGTTATTACTCAGTATAGTTGTCCTTTTAATTTAGTAATCCATCAAATGGATTAAACCACTGATTTACAGCTCTCATAATATAATCATGAGCTTTCAGGAGATATCTCATATCCAAACCATGATATCCACTTTTTTTCTATTAGAAGTCATGCTAAAGCAAATATACTTAAGCTTTAAACATTGTATAAATCTCTAATTCCTCATTAAACATTTCCAGAAAAAGAATCACATGGGTTGACTTGTCTTCATACTTTAATTATTAAATAGGCATTGCATCAGCAATAACTGCAGACCTCAGAAGACAATCCTTAGCTACTACATATTTGCACAGCTCACAAAAAGTCCTCTATTCACACTCCCTAGCACAGTTGTACATTCAGTTTTCAATTATTAGATGATCACTATTATTTGGATTGTCTTTGGGTTATTGATCTCTGAAACAGAAATTTCTGATGGTAGTGGGGAGAGTTCACTAAATAAAAATTTCAGATGACATAACATGAATGGAAGTCCTCTGACTGGGGACACTCAGGGAATCTGGGGACAGGCAGATCTGAATACATCTGAGATCTGAATACATCAAGGTTTTGCTTGGGTATCCCTTATAAATTTGAAAGAGAATATGTATTCTCATACAGATCTATTACTGAAATACTGAATTATAATTTAGTAAGTTTCTAATTCATGAGGGAGAAAAATATGAGCATTTTATAAGGTGAAAAAAGATGAAGATTAGTAGATGGAATGAATATTTGATGATGATTGCATAGAAGTCAAACTTAAAGATTAAATCTGAAAGATATCATGTAAGAGTTTATGCATAAGTTCTTTTTCTCAATGTATTTTGAAAAACTTGATGGTCTTGAGATAATATTTCAGTTACAATTAATCTGTATCGTTTCTATTGTTCTGGAAAATCCTAATAGATGATACCAAACTTCAAGCTAAGCAAAAATAAATATTACAAAACACAAGAAGAAACAGGCTTAAGGTGTTTTCATTAATCAATTCTAAATGTTTTACAGTAGGCCTGGTGGTATAACTCAGTGGTAGAGCACTTGCCTACCATGTGCAAGGACTTGAGTTCAATCCCCAGCACCAAAAAAAAAAAAAAAAAATAGAGTTCATCTGAAACATTTCAAATTATCTCTTTGCTTACTGCTTGATGGGTTTTATGGGTTTTAATATCCCTGAGTATTACATCAGCAAAAATTGGGTTGTGTGAAGACTTACATATTTCTTTGTGAAAACAGAAATAAAAACTATTGTGAACATAAGATTTATAAGACAGTTTCCAGATTTTCCTGATAAATCATGTACGGGTATTGACTATGAATGTTGACATTTTAAAGTGATCTTTGAATCATGTCTTTTAAAAAATTTCTTCACATATTCTCCAGGATGATCTTTTCTCTAGTATGAAAACTGTTAGATGAGATTAATTTAATATTTTATTAATTGAGTCAGATAAATTAGTAAATGTGGTCTTTAATATATCATTTTTAAATTTTCTCCATTAATACATGTACATACTTCAATATCTTTCAAGTTGAGAAAAAAATGCACTTTTGAATGGATGCCCCATTTGATCAAAAGCAGGTGTTTAAAAATATTGTTCCACTAGAGATGGATTCTAAAATTGCAATTTTGAGCAAACCTAAGACTCATGTCAATGTTACAACCCAGCATATCCTCTAACTTCTTACAGATTTGTGCTATATATGAACAAAATTTTTCCTGATTCTCTTCTGTGGATGAATCAGATAGATTGCCCAGTTTATCTCTGGTTTAGACATCTTGACTTGCTGTCCATTCACCTCCTTTCCCTCTCCAAAACTTCAGCTGTTCACATCCTGATCCAGATCCACATCTTCATTAAAGCATTTTTGTTTCCTAGAAAAACCTGAACTGCTGCTGCTACAAGCATCAATTCCAATTTTGCATTTGTCCTTCATGAATCTGACTTTGAGAAGCCAAAGCCCATCTTTTCCATTTTCAATTTTCATGACCATAGTGGCGATATGCTTGCATTCATTTACTCATGCCTTAAAGAAAATGTTGATTGCTGAGTTGTGTAAATTCCACTTTAACAGGGTGACCACTCACAGTTTTCCTAGAACCAACCCATTTTGCACTATTTCCCTTTTAATCACCAATTTACTTGTAAAAGTTTAGCTGACAGTCCTGGACTTGATACCTGATATGTAGCATTTGGAAATTTCTGTGTGGTCAATTATCCCATCCTGGCTTAGTTCAAGCTACCAAAATGAGATCACTGGACTTAGAGCTACAAATGGATGCAAGCAGTCTTCTCTGGAAACCCCCAAATGTGGGTTCTTATTCTCTACTGCAGTAGAAGCAGGTGCTCTTTCAAACTTAAGTAAGTTCTAGATTGGAGAACAAATTATAGTATGTTTGTCCTAACTTTAAGCAACTGGCTGTTTCTGAAATAGTAGGGAAGGACTCAATGTTTTCTTGAGAATATTAATTCTAAAACCATAATATTGGTGAACAGCTTGTTATAACCTCAGCTTTGACCTGTGTCTGATAGAAAAAGCTGTGGTAGAAATTCAATTTTACATTTCAATGGTCATATCTTGACTTGTAACCTGAGTTCTAAGTGGAAATTTTTGTTTCAGAAGTCACTGGGATAAACTCTTAGATAGAAGAGATGAAAACAAACTGTTTTTTTCTTTTCTATGTTAACACAAATATAGCAGAGTGAATGTCAAATTAAAATAAATAAAATTAATATCAAAGGAAAATAAGTATGCTACGTAATTTCACAATTTTATTGGTGGAATATTTGATCATCTCTTTCATCCTAAGCAGCTTTTCCTCAAAGGCAATGATTTATTAAGTGTTTCATTTTAAATGTTTACAAAAAAATTCATCAAGACATTAGTAGTTACAATTAAAATTAAAATAATAGGAAATGATCTCTTTATTATTCTCCTTATAACTTTGTTTTAGATTTGGTGCTATTTTAGTTATAATAAATCTTATTGTACCTTGAAAATGTTTTCACATTTCCTACTTTTATGTTCCAGTAAAATGTCTCTCATTTTGAAATGAGAAAGATGTCCTAGTCTTCTCTCTACCTCTCTGAAATGACTCTCATATGTGATACATTTCTCCCACACAAGAGCCCAAAAATGGGTAGCCAGTACAGTCCTCACTCTCTCCCAGAACATGCAAAACAAGCATTTCTCATCCAATCTCCATTTGAGCTTCCCCAATCCTATATCATTTAAATTCAGACTTTTATTAATATCAAACTGTCAATCTATGTTATTACACTGTTCTCAATACCCATGCTTAACGATTGAAAAATTTTGCATATTGCATCTTGAATCTTCAACCAGAGACATGGATGAGACACATGAAATCAATACTATATTGTATTGAGCAAATTCTTTCAGTAAATCTCCTTAACAAAGGAAAAAAACAAGGCAATATCAAATGCAACCTGAATATTAAGTACAGAAACTAACGAGCATTGTAATAACCTCTCAAGGGATGTATAACAAAATATTTTATTTAATATTTTACTAAGCTTAAAAAATAGTGACTTAATCACCCCGATGTCTTAGAAATCTGAAATACGTTAAAATTGTTTTTGTTGTTTTACATAAAAAATGGAATTATTTTTAGCAAACATGCTTGCAGATTTCTAACAAGCAAACACTTAGACAGATGGCCTTCCTCCCTCCTGATGCTATTTGTTAGAAACAGGCTTCAGGCTAAAATTCTTCAGGGTATCTCTCTTTTATTAAATCCCATCCTAAATATATTCCAATATTTTAAAATTTGCTTGTTTTCTTAAGACCTCATTTGCATATGTTAAAATTGAGCTTCGGGCACACGGTTTCTTATGCTGCTGTTTCAAATTGTAGTAGAGTAATCTTATCCCAAACATTTGACAGAAAGTGTTGAAGATAACAGAAGACATCCTCTGAACTCAGCTGAAGAATCCACTAGAAATTTCAAGTGAATCCAACACCTGACAGTCTTTCAGCATTCATAAGGTTAATAATTAATTCTACAGAGATGGAGGAGACAGTTGTTTTACATAAATATTTCATCTCATAAAATATTAAACTATGCACAAGCCATTGGTTTCAAACTGATGGACTTTAACTAGAAATGTCGACAAGGCCAAATAGGGCTTGATTTCAGAGCACAGGCTTGGGGTATGAAAAATGAAAAACTTTGTACACTGATGTTGTTTTTTTCCAGTGTTACCAAGATTCAGAAAGGCTTCTCTTAGTTTTCTAGCCATGCTAGTATGTAGGACAATGTCTTTGAAAATGTATTCCAAATACTATTTTGTTTTAAGTGGTGGCTTATTAAATATTTATTTCAATACCCTCAAATATGACCATTCTCAATGCATCTTTTAAAAATCACTGGTTGTGATTATGTGACTTTAGAACAAACTTTTACTAAAACTGTAATAACTCTCATCATCTCATCATCATCATCATCATCTTCATCATCTGTGCATTGTATGACATCAAAACTGTGGCCATAAACTCATTAGCTACTTAGGATTTTGGCAGACACATTTCTCTCTCTTAAGTTTGCCCATTCCTTAATGCTTATTAAGTAAATAAAATAAAACAGAAATATTTTTTATCTGATACTCAGAATTTTAGAATTCAATACAAGGTAGCACAGAGACGGAGGTGGGGGTGAATTTCTTCATGTGCTGTGAGACACATAAAGGCAAAACCCTGGTCGAGTAGGTCTGAGCTAAGAGCTAAGTCTTCTGAGATTTTTAGTTAAGGAGTCACCATCCAATATTCACACATTTCCAAATTGCAAGCTTTGTCATCAGCATGGAAAACTGTAAACCCGTAAGATCTCAAGCTGGAGTTCCTCTGTTGCCTATTCTATTGCACTTAGTAGGAAAACTTTTTCCCTGTCCCTTTGGAAAAAACGTAGTCAAAGCTCAATGTATTTTCTTGATATTACCAGGAAATAAAAAGTTGTTTCTATAATAATTAATGTGAAATCTAATGTACCTGTCCAAAAATGCCGCACCTATCCCCTCTGTCTCACTGTGCCCAGCTGACACCCGCTGCCTTCACACGGAAAGGGGGCGCACCATTACCTTTCTCTGATTGCTCTACACTTCCACTATTACTCACCCTTCTCTCAGTATTAGAATATGTGAAGGTTTGGAAAAGACATAAAGGACAGAGGAACACGAACTTTATTAACATCGTCCTGGGCCAGAGTTAACATGTGTCTAGAGGCAACTCTCAACTTTTCCAAAAGACCTATTTCCCAGATTCACTAGAGACAGTTCCAACTGCTAGGGATCCCTCCCCTGCAGGATGCTTTAGACAGTGGAATGCTTCTCTAGCTGATAGTTGAACTGCTCCTTATCCTGGGAATCCTGGGGTCCATCATAGAGGTGACTTTCCCCTTACTGAGATGTTTACTTGTATGGGACAGGTTCAGGGAAACCACTCAGCATTCTTAGCCTGTTAAACTCCAGGAGTGAAAGTCTTCCCACTGTGCCACACTTTTAAACTTCTCAGGCCAAATCAACACTGGTCTGCTATGTCTCTCAAGTCATAAGGGACAGATATCACCTCCTCCACTTGGAACAATTGATGCTTCTGCCTCTGGGGTACAGTTGGGCATGCTTCTCCCTTAGAGGACAATACGGCATGCACATGTGAAAAGAGTTCTCTAAAACTTGTCTACTAAAAACCATATTTCTGCCTATCCTTAGCCTGGAAGGTCATTGGGAATATTAATTATTTTCTAATACCTCTTGCAAGTTCTGCATGGTATTTTCATATTCTACTTTTGAATGTGGTATTTATCTGAGCCTCAGCTGAAACTGTGATTAAAACAATTCAACTTCACTACCTCATGACCTATTCTGGGGGATCTTGCAGTATTGATTTTTGCATTCCCAGTGCTCAGTACAGTGATTGAAAAAGGGCAGATATTCAATAGCTGGCCTTTTTTGTAAATTATTAAAATGTTTGTTAATTTAAAACCTATGGCATATATTCTGAGAAAGGATTTATTTCTCTCCCTTGAGTTCAACAACAATATTTCAACGAATGTTAATAAGCTTACATCATTTCTTTCACTGGATTCTTCCTCCTTGACACATTTTCTCTATCTGCCTCAAGTGACATTTTACAACTCCATTCAAAAATAGTCAACATATCGCTCAACTGTTTTTTCCATATCTGTCTTTTCAACTTGACTGAAGGGAGTCTCACTAAAATCAATCAATGAATGGATGATCACAAAAATCAGTGAATCAAAAATCACTAAATTGCTATTATGCTGGTTGCAGAAAAAAAAATCTACCATGATAACATGTGGAACACAAACAGGGAGAATGCAATGGAAGAATCAGCTGAGTAAGTTATGTAAGAGTATTAGTTCCACTGATTTGCTAACAGTATAACCGTCACTAGCATACTACACTATCCAAGAAGTCTGCTTCTAGCTAGTCAATTCTCTACTTTTTTTCAGTCCAACTACAGTGAACAAAGTGATTTCAAAGAAAAAGCATGCAGGAAGTCACATTGTGAGATTTTAGATACACATGATCTTGTAGCCAATTACTTTGACCTACTCTACTCATGTCGAGTTGAAAAAGAAGAAAGAGAAAAAGATTACGACTTTCAGGGGTTTCTACATTCTCTAGATTGATATCTTCCAAACACAAAACATTCTGTCAATAAAATAGGCACCTGAATCTTTCTGGTATACAGCTGAGTCTACATCTAGATGCCATCCCAAATATCTGGATCACTAACAGTTGCAGTACCCTTATGATTTCATAAAAAGAGGCTCGCATTCTGCTGTGATCTACCTCTATACGGGACCTCGTGTTTGTGATATGCTCACACTGTACACAGAAACTCCTGAGAAATATATTTAATCATCCCCAAGGTAGTTGTAAATTATCATTCCTCAGAAAGGCTAATAATTGCTATCATAAATGCCTTAGAATGCCATGTCTCTCTCCTGATAAATTAATGTGCTAAAGAAATGGTTCTAGCTCTTGGTCTTAGACATTTAATAGAAAAATATCTCTGACAAATGAAATAATAGGAAGATATTACTGTACTTTTGGTTTTCTTATATAATTCAACTTTAATTATCATTTTAGGTTGAATTCCTTACAAATAAAGCCTGAGATAAAAGTTCAGGTGCTACCATTTTATTAAGGAGTGCAATGAATCCCTGGGGAGTAGGAGTGCAGGAAGGTGATGAGATTACCTTTGGTTTCTTTTGAGAATCAAGATAAAGAATATTTCCAAACATAACATTCATAAACTTAACAAAATATCAAAGCAATCTGGAATTCACCTGTACCACAATTATAGATAGCCAGATACCAAAAGCTAAAAGATACTGGATTACAGAATACCAAAACAATGTGCATGCAAATTTTGAACTCTTTGGAGGAAACTACCTTTTTTCCCCTAGAGTAAACTTTCTTTTAAATTTTATTTTATAATAAAGAGAACAAGGAGCCGGGCGTGGTGGCGCACCCCTATAATCCAAGCGACTCGGGAGGCTGAGTCAGGAGCTATCGCAAGTTCAAAGCCAGCCTCAGCAACTTAGCGAGGCCCTAAGCAACTCAGTGAGACCCTGTCTCTAAATAAAATACAAAATAGGGCTGGGGATGTGGCTCACTGGCCAAGTGTTCCTGAGTTCAATCCCTGGTTCCAAAAATAAATAAATAAATAGAACAAGGAAATGTGGCAGGAGGCTGGATTAGATAACTCCATAAATCTCTCTAATCTCTTCCCAATAGAAATAAATTTTGAGTCTATTAACAACAACACAGGTGCACCTTTAACTACAACACAGTGATCTTTAACTACAACCTATGTTCCTCTGTTACCATACTACAGTGTTCAGTAGCTACCTTCCCTGCCAACTACTGGCAGATTCAAATCTTGTCCATTATCCCAAAAAGATAGGAGATGAAAGCCAATCCTAGTAACTCCAAAGTAGACTCACAATCTCTTGTTATTAGTCCTTAGAGAAACGAAAGATCAACTGACCCCTGTGAAAACTCATTCTTTTTTTCTTTTTCTTTGGTACTGGGGGTGGAACCTGGGCGTGCTTAACCACTCAGCAACCTCCCCAGCCCTTTATATTTTTTATTTCATGTCAGGGTCTCACTAAGTTGCTTAAGGGCCTTACTAAATTGCTGAGACTGGCCTTGAAATTGCAGTCCTCCTGACTCAGCCTCCCAAGTTGCTGACATTACAGGTGTGAGCCACCGTGCCCAGCTAATTCATTCTTTAATTTAAACTTTTAACTAACATTTTGATCTTGAGCTACTTGAGAAAAACTAATCCACTTTGGGGCTTTCCTCCACTCCTTTTCATTTTGTCCATATTTTTGAATCACAGGAGTCAAATATAGATTTCTTTCTGAGCTATAGGATTTAGAATTTTGTTCAAATGGGATTAAGTTGGAATTAGGAGGCAAAATACTCTAATCCAGTTTTACAGGTGTAAGTAGCTGACTATACACAGAATTTTCCATCATTGTCAACTATAATGACATAATTATGGATGACAGAATTGTTCTATTTTGAATCCATAAAAACAATCTCTGAGCTCTAATACGACAAAAGGTAGAAAACATCATTTTAATTACCTTACATCTAAAAATAGATAAAAATATGAATCTGGATAACATATATACTACAGCAGAGTAGGAGAGAATTAGAATGATTGTTATTATAACCTCAAAGTAGGATTGTAGTCTTTTATCTAACACTCCTAAGTTGTGTTCCTTAAAAGGAAAGAATTTTGCTATCATTAAATTTTCTAAGGGACTAAACTAAATGCTATTTTGTCTTTAATATTAAATCCACATAAAATATGACTACAAGATGAATATGGCTTTGACATCTTTTAGTACTATTGTTACTGAGTCCTTAAATCTGAAATCTCTGATGGTGTCTTAATGGCACTTACGTTTTATATATTGTCTTCTTAAATATTGATAAATGACCCTGCTAATGATGATTATTAATGCTGGAGGAAAGGCAACTTATGCAAAATTGACTTTGAACATCTTTCAAAGACAGAAATTATATTCCTATACTTTAGGGTTGACTGTTTCTTCAGTCTCTTTGTCCATATGTTTTCATTTCTTCATTAAGCTTAAGGTGTTTTTCTTGGTCTGTTATCATATATATGGAATCAGGATTGGGGACAAAAGAGGAAGAAAGCTCACAAGGAAAAGACATCAAGCCACCTGGAGAATCAGCATGATTCCTATAATTCCATCACCACATTCCTCCTCAAATTAGGGTGGTGGAATTCCACACTAGATAAAACACTTTTCTCTGTTGGTGTGTATATTTCATTACTACTATCAATTTTGAGACCTTAAGTTATTTGCATTAGTGAGAGGTACAAAAGATTTTGTAGTCACATGCCCAGGATGGAATCCTTGCTCTAATCATCTTATAAAATGCATGAACTCAATATGGTAATGTCAAGTACACAACTCAAGGAGATACAATTTTAATTCAATGTAGTTGGAGTTAATTTATATACTTCATTAGCTATGATAATTTAATAAGATAATATATTTACATAATATCAATAATAATTTATGCCATGATTTCATGTGTGCCATGCAGTAAGTCAAAATGCTTTGTGTACATTTTTAAAAATATTTAGTGTACAAACTACCACCATTGGCTCCATTCTCTGTATTATTTCTAATTGTGTGCAATATTTTCATCCACCATGGTGGTAATTTTTAATTTTTTAATGTCAGAAGCTTCTAAGAATCAGATATAAAGCATCATTCCACTACTCAAAGAAATCAAATTTAATGTGCAAATTTTGCATGCAATTTCAAAAGTTTGTGGGATTCAGGTTTATAGACCACCTAGTGAGCCATAAAATGTAAACTAAGAAATTACACACTACGTGAAATAGAAATATGATGACCACAGGCAACACTCTTAATAAAATCATGCATCAAAATGGCAGACTTCATGAATTAAACATGTATATTCTGAGAGAACAAGTAATCTAGTGGTCAATCCAAACATATAGAAGGGGCTGTGACATGATGCCTTACTATAATAAAAGTATACCTGTACACAATATGTATATGTATATCTGGGGGTCCTGAAACATAAAAGAAGATTGTCCCTGAACTATATAATTATTTTTACATCTTAAACTCCCTGTGCCTATGAACCATAATAACGTTCTTTATTTTCCCTTCATTCTGTTCTGAATTTCATCAGTCTGCTTCTGTAAGCATTGATTGTGCTAAATGTATTCATTTAGTTTAGTCTGTATCCAAACAGTCCTTAAGCCATATTGGCTCCAGTTAAAGGGAGCAGCCTTTGTCTTCTTTCTGTTCCCTCCATCTATACTATCAAAATAAGAATCCAATACATGTTTATTGTACATCAACCATTGAAGGAATCAAAGAAAACTCATATACCTTAAATGATACTCAGAATGTGTTTTCTTCCCTTTTGCTTTAACTGAATTGTGACTAGCCCTAAAGGACACGATCCCTCTGTGTCTCTCTTAAGGCCATTAATTCTCATCTACTTTGGTGGCTCAGAGTCAGAGGGTGCATCATGTATCTTTGCTTCATATCCTTATTTATCATCTCTCTGTCTCTAAAAATCCCCATGTATTGCAGAATGTTTTATCCATTGATTCTACTCTCTTCCATTCATCACTGGTGCCAATGACATCTCTCCTTCATTTGCCATTGTGCCCCCTATGCCCATCACACACACATGAATACACACCCTCATGAATATTGTACAAGCTGGCACACTCTTCCTCTGCCCTCCCAAATCATTCTTGATATTTTGAACACCTGGTGTCTGATTTATTTTACCCCTCCACTATTACCTTTTGTCGCTCTTCCTCGGTCACTCGATTCTCTGATCACTTGCTGAAATTAGAGAACAAACCACCACAAGAAACAAACTAAAGCCTCATGCACTCTACTCCAGGCCACCTTCCCTTTCATTCACTTGTTCCTTTCCCTACTGCAATATTGAGCTTTACTTTATTTAGCTTTCCAATTCTTTATTCTTCCTTTCCCCCATCTACAATCCTTTCTGTCTTTCCTTACCTCTTTCTCAAATATCATTTCCCTAGTTCATCATCATAATGTCTCCTTCAAATACTTCCAACTTGCTGCTCCTTCCCCTTTAGTTGATATGGACTGCAAAAACATCTATCTAAAAAACTATCTAATTTACACATGTCTTTCCACACATAACTGAGAATTGCTGGAAATAATCATACAAACAAGAGGCTGGTCCCATTAGGGATTCATAATTCATAACCAGACTCAAGGAGACATTTAATATTACCTAGCAATCCTCCTAAGCATCTTTATAAAAAGATACCTTTTTTTCTATTCAATTAATTATTAACATTTTTTTGAAACTCTATATCCACTTTTCTCTGTCAGAATCCTCTCAGCATACGACCGCAAGTCCTCTTTAAAGGTTTTTAAGAGATAAGAGTATCTAACTTTTGTTGTTCAGCAAATAAATATTCTCTACTTAGAGAAATGTCAAGTCATCCACATGCAGTTTGGATTCCCTGCTCACCCTATAATCTTCTCAACTATCTTTCTATGTATAAATAAAAATTACTTTTCCTTAACCATTTCAGAGTACCATAAGTACACAATGTCCCTTTATGCTAAATACTTAGGTGGGTGTTAAAATGACATCCAAAAAATAACCATGATATCTTCTTACATAACCCTGACACAATCATCACATTCAGGATTTTAAACATTGCTAAGATACAACTTTCTAACACATGAATCAGGAAACTTTCTCTGTAGAGGGCCAGACTGTAAATATTTTAGGATTAGGGGGCCATATGGTCTCTGTCACAACCACTCACCTCTACCATGGTAGTCCAAAAGCAGCCACAGGCAGAGCAGAAGCTAATGAGGGTGGCTGTGTTCCACCATGACTTATTAAACTTCTTGATATTCCAAAGTTGCCAGTTGTCCGATAATACCTTTATAAAATCATTTTCTTATTTATAAACTATTTTGTTGTTCACAGCTTAATTTTTTCAACTTTTGTCTTATAATATTTGAAACATGAGATGTGCAAATTTATGATTTTTGTATCTTCCTCTTGAATTGATCATTTTATCATAAAGACATTCTCTTTATTCTAGGCTACAGTGAACTTTATCTGATTTTAACAGCTATACTGATCTAGTTTTAGTAAATGTGCATGTTACATTTTTTTCATCTTTTTGCTTTAAAATTATCTATTTAGATTTAAAGCATTTTCCTGGTAAACAACTGGGTTTCTCTTTAGTCTGAAAATCATTGTCTTCTAGTATAAGTTTTTAATACAATTTACATTTAATTGCACTAGTTTGGTTAATTCTATCTTCTTACATTTGATTGCAATTTATTCCATTTGTAAATTTATTATATCACATTCTGCATTCATCTTGCTATTAAACAATGTTTTTCTTAAATTTGAATATTAATATTTGTTTATTCTAAAATATGTCATTTGTTCCAGTTTTCTGTTCAAATTTTATGTGCATCTTTTCCACTATTTTCATTGACAGTTATTTAATTTATAGTTATTTTTCATTCAACTATGTTGAAGAGTTTGTTTACTCTAATGTGGAGATCTCCTATATGTCTTATCCTGTGTTCTGTTTTTGATTGTGTGTTTCTGCTTCTTTGTGTGTCCAGTGAAATTTAGCAGTATTATGAACATTGTCTATAAAGGTGTATCAAAGGTGCCTCCAAGGTTATAACTTCCACTAGAGAAAAATTTCCAAGCCATATATTAGGCAGATAGGATGAGAAACTTACTACATCAGTTCTTTCAGAGGTTGACTGGGATCAAGGCTGAATCCTAGCCTTATTAAATCTCTACCTTCCCTGTTCCCTTGGTCATGTTCCTCTTAGACTTTTTATTAAGAGCCTGGTAAATCTCTAGCTGTGGCATTTATCTCACTCCTTTCTTCTCTTTGGATGCTTTGGAGCTTATTTTTAGTCTTGTACCTTCCAATAATTAACACTTCCCAATGTCTGAATGGTGGAGTATTCTGTGTGTTGAAGACTGCCCTCCACCATCTACTGGAACTTGTATTACAAATACCAAGTGATCATTGCCTCTGTTATGATGCCTGAGCCAACCAACTTGGTTACAGAGCAATTCATCATTTTTTAACTTCCAATTATAATTCTAGCTAGTAAACATGCAGAAAATGTTTAAAATGAGAATGAAAACAGCTGAGGCAAGAGGTGACCTTCTCAGAAAGCTCCAACTGCTTGACAGCCCTCATCAAAGTGTGTTGACGAGATTCCAAGGCTTCACCTTAGTTGAGAGCAGAAACTATTTATCTGAAAATGTAGCAGACATAGTAGAGTATTTTTCCTTGACTCATCATGACTATTTCTTGAACTCTTAAAAATATTTGATCACTTCATTATTAATGAAGGTATTAATATTATGTCACATTTTCCACATCATAGGTTATTTTCAAAGATTTGCTGTTAGAATCAATGCTAAACTCTTCACTGTATTCTTATGCTATTTTTCAAAAAACACATCTATGTGGCAGTCTTTGAATTTGTTTTTTTGGGGGGAGCAGGGGTGGGGAGCAGTTTACAAGGGATTGAATTCAGGGGCTCTTGATCACTGAGCCACATCCCCAGCCCTATTTTGCATTTTATTTAGAGACAGGTTCTGAGTTGCTTAGCACCTTGCTTTTGTTGTTGCTGGCTTTGAACCTGCAATCCTCCTGCCTCAGCCTCCTGAGCTGCTGGGATTACAGGCATGCACCCCTAAGCTCTGTTGTGTGTGTGTGTGTGTGTGTGTGTGTGTGTGTATATATATGTGTGTGTGTGTGTATTTATATATATCTTTTTAAATATATATATTTAATATGTTAAATATATGTTAATTATATATATTAAATATATATTTAAAAAATACGTATATATATATAAATCGTACCATGGATTGACCTTAGGGATGCTTAACATTGAGCCACATCCCCACCTCTTTTTATAGTTGTTTTTTTTGTTTGTTTGTTTGTTTGTCTGCTTGTTTTTTTGAGACAGGTTCTCTCTGATTTGCTTAGATCACTGCTAAATTGCTGAAGCTGGCTTGAATTTGCAATCCTTCTGCCTCAGCCTCCCGAGCCACTGACATTATAGCTGTGTGCCACCACACTTGACTGGTCTTTGAATATTTTCAAAGCTATCAAGATATATGTAAAAGTGTTCCTAGACCGACTGAATCAGTCTATGTTCCCATTAGCACTTTGTGAGTGCTTTATCATCACAATAGCAAAGCTATCATTAAAACCTTCATTTGAAAAGCAAACAAATCTATGTGATTATACTTTTAATATGCATTTTCTTAGTGAGTACTAATTTTAGGTTTTTTCTTCTTGTGTGTAAACCATATTTTTGTGAGTTATCTGTGATTTCTTTTTAAATATTTCAATTTCTCTGAATATGCTTTCTTATGCATTATTGGGAATTGTTACATAAGATATATATCTAGGATATACACTTTTTAGAAAGTCATAAGTCTTTATAACAATTTTCTTTCAATGTATATATAGTAATATACTAATACAAATATTTAAATCAAGGTATTAGGCAAATATTTAGTACCTTGTACTTTCAATATTGAATCAAGGCCTTAGGTAGCAGAATTAACTAAACCATTTATTACTTAGAAGAATGTGCCTCTTTTGACTTTGCTATTTAATAATAATTGGGGGATTAGACACTATAAAAGATGCATATTAAATTATAGATTTCTGTCCAGTTTTAAAAAATAACCCCAAAGGTTATATCGTTTATTGCCCTGTAAGATATTAATGAGTCCAGTCTATAACTCAGCAAACTTATTCCAAAATATCTTCCCTAATGCACTATTGACAACCCTGTTTTATAAAAAGCCTTTTGGACCAGCATTACCATTAAAATGGTTATAGCTCTAACAAGATAATAAACCTTTGACACATTCATTTTTATATTGTAGGAAAGTCAAGTTTTCAGTTTTGAAAAAAATGGCATTTTGAAGAATTTTGCAGGTTCTACCAGTATTCCAAATAGGACCCAGCTGTCAGAGCCCATTAAGTGACATTGACTAAGAGGTGCACCTTGAAACCTACTTATATAGAAACAGGTCTCTTGGTTTCTGAAGTGATTCCCAAGTAGCAAAAGAGCTTGAATTTGCTGAGTTCTTATTAGTACTGGTTGGCGATATAGTTTAATGATCTGAGAATTTAATGATATTTTTTAGGAGAATGACAGGATTTATTCTTTGTTGAGCAATAACAAAAAATCTGGTTTCTTAATTTTTGTTTATGCTTTTCTCCTGCTATTTATGAGAAGAAAAATTTTAATACCCTTTGGGCAGGAGAACAACTCTTTGAGATAATTACTATGAGTTTCTGTGTATCTGTTTACTTTCAATGCAAGGGTGAGGTTTAAAATTGGAGATGCAAAATCTATGTTGCTATATAGTTGAGTAATCCCTTCTCTCTCATCTTGTGAGCTTGCAAATTTTTTTCTGGAGGGTGCTGTTTAATTTAAATGTATATTTCAAATTTATTTAGCTCTGTATTGGTTGTTTGGTTTTTATTGTGTTGAAATACAAATACTATCATTTACCATTTTAACTATTTTAAACTGTACAATTAAGTGGCATTAAGTATATCAATAACACTGTCCAATCACTACTATCTAAGTCCAGAACATTTTAATCAACCCCAAGTGAATCCTGAACCTTTTGATCAGTCACTTCCTGTTTTTCCCTTCCCCCAATTAACGGTGCCCTCTAAACTTTTATCAGTCTCTGTGGATTTGACTCTTGTGGATATTTCATACAAATGGGATTGTACAATACATGACCTATGCATCTGGCTTCTTTCATTTAGCATAATGTTTTCCAACTTCACCCATGTTAAAAATGACATATATCAGATTACTTAATTCCTTTTAACAGCTACACTAAATCCTGTTGTGTAAAGTTAAGTGTATTTTACCTGTTATCCATCAATAGACATTTGAGTTGTTTCCACTTTCTTCCTGCTGTGAGTAGTAAGTACTACCATAAACTTTTGCTTACCAATTTTTGTTTGAATACTTATTTCAACTCTGTGGGTAAATAGTTGGGAGTGCAATTGCTAACTCATGTATCATTTCAGATTATCTTCTAAGGAACTTTCCAATCATTTTCCACAGACATATTTTATATTTCTACCAAAACTGTATGAATGTTCCAGTTACGCTACATTTTCACCAATACTGTCTTTGTCTTTTTCAATTAGAGTCATTCTAAAGAGGAGTGATATGGTATCTCATTGTGGTTTTGATCTGTGTCTGCCTGAAGGGCAATGATGCTCTGCATCTTTTCGCAGGCTCAGTATCAATTTGTTTATCTTTCCTGGAAATGTCTATTTGAGCTTCCTGCTCAATATGTAACTGAATTCTTTTTTTTTATAGTCTTTTTTTTATTTACTTATTGATTCATTGAACACAAATGGAGTACAGCTATTGTTTCACTGGTTGTACACAAAGTAGATCACACCATCTGTGCGTTCATACATGTACACAGGGCAATGGTATCTGTCACACATTCTGTTATTATTTTTACCCCCCACCCCGCCCCAACCTATGCTAGCTATCCTTCCCTTCCCTCTATGCTAGCTATCCTTCCTCCATTCTTGCCACCCTTTCCCCCTGCATTATGCATCATCATTCATTTATCAGAGAGACCATTCGGCCTTTGGATCTTTGGGATTGGCTAATCTCACTTAGCATAACAGTCTCCAACATCATCCATTTACCTACAAATGCCATAATTTTATTCTTCTTTATGGCTGAGTAATATTCCATTGTGTATATATACCACAGTTTCTTTATCCATTCATCTATTGAAGGGCATCTAGGTTGATTCCATAATCTAGCTATTGTGAATTGAGCAGCTATGAACATTGATGTGGCTGCATCACTGTACTAATCTGATTTTAAGTCCTTTGGGTATAGGCCAAGGAGTGGGATAGCGGGGTCAAATGGTGGATCCATTCCAAGTTTTCTAAGGAATCTCCACACTGCTTTCCAGAGTGGCTGCACCAACTTGCACTCCCACCAGCAATGTATGAGTGCACCCTTTTCCCCACATCCTTGCCAACACCTGTTGTTGCCTGTGTTCTTAATAAAAGACATTCTAATTGGGGTAAGATGAAATCTTAAGGTGGTTTTGATTTGCATTTCTCTTATAACAAGGGATGTTGAACATTTTTTTCATAAATCTGTTGATTGCTTGTAGATCTCCTCTGTAAAGTGTCTGTTCATTTCCTTGGCCCATTTATTGATTGG
>JAJEJO010000874.1:1313624-1344674 GCA_020662805.1 Glaucomys volans
ATGGGTTTAGTTTCATTTTGCTGCATATGGATTTCCAGTTTTCCCAGAACCATTTGTTGAAGAGGCTACCTTTTCTCCATTGCATGCTTTTGCCTCCTTTGTCAAGTATGAGATACCTGTATTTATTTGGGTTTGTCTCTGTGTCCTCTATTCTGTACCATTGATCTACCTGTCTATTTTGGTACCAATACCATGCTGTTTTTGTTACTATTGCTCTGTAGTATAGTTGAAGGTCTGGTATTGTGAAACCCCCTGCTTCGCTCTTCTTGCTAAGGATTGCTTTAGCAATTCTGGGTCTCTTATTCCTCCAAATTAATTTCATGATTGCTTGCTGTATTTCTATGAGGTCTGTCATTAGGATTTTAATTGGAATTGCATTGAATTTGTACAGCATTTTTGGAAGTATGGCCATTTTGACAATATTAATTCTGCCTATCCAAGAACATGGAAGATCTTTGCATCTTCTCAGATGCTCTTTAACTTCTTTCTTTAGTGTTCTGTAGTTCTCAGTGTAGTGGTCTTTCACTTCTTTTGTTAGAGTGATTCCCAAGTGTTTTATTTTTTTTGAGGTTAATGTGAATGGGATAGTTTTCCTAATTTCTCTCTCAGCGGATGCATCACTTACGAATAAAAATACATTAGATTTATGAGCATTAATTTTATATCCTGCTATTTTACTGAATTCATTAATGAGTTCCAGAAGTTTTCTAGTGGAATTCTTAGATCTTCTAAATAGAGAATCATGTCATCAGCAAATAGGGATAGTTTGATCTCTTCTTTTCCTATTTGTATTCCTCTAATTTCTTTGGTCTGTCTAATTGCTCTGGCTAGAGTTTCAAGAACAATGTTGAATAGTAGTGGTGAAAGAGGGCATCCCTGCCTTGTTCCAGTTCTCAGGGGGAATGCTTTCAATTTTTCTCCATTTAGAATGATGTTAGCTGTGGGCTCAGCATAGATAGCCTTTACAATATTAAGGTATGTCCCCACTATCCCTATTTTTTCTAGTGTTTTGAGCATGAATGGGTGCTGTATTTTATCAGATGCTTTCTCTGCATCTATTGAAATAATCATGTGGTTCTTGACCTTAAGTCTGTTGATGTGGTGAATTACATTGATTGATTTCCGGATGTTGAACCAACCTTGCATCCCCGGGATGAAACCCACTTGATCATGGTGCACTATCTTTTTAATATGCTTTTGTATGCAGTTCGCTAAAATTTTGTTAAGAATTTTTGCATCTATGTTCATTAGAGATATGGGTCTGAAATATTCTTTCTTTGATGTGTCCTTCTCTGGTTTTGGTATCAGGGTGATATTAGCTTCATAGAATGAGTTTGGAAGGGTTCCCTCCTCCTCTATTTCGTGAAATACTTTGAGGAGTATTGGAATGAGCTCTTCTTTGAAGGTCTTGTAGAACTCGGCTGTGAATCCATCTGGTCCTGGACTTTTCTTGGTTGGTAGGCTTTTGATGACTTCCTCTATTTCATTGCTTGAAATTGATCTATTTAAGTTGTGTATGTCCTCCAGATTCAGTTTGGGTGGCTCATATGCCTCTAGGAACCTGTTGATGTCTTCCATGTTTTCTATTTTGTTGGAGTATAAATTTTCAAAGTAGCTTCTTATTATGTTTTGTATTTCAATTGTGTCTGTTGTGATATTTCCATTCCCATCACGAATTTTAGTAATTTGGAGTTTCTCTCTCCTTCTTTTCGTTAGCGTGACTAAGGGTTTATCACATTTGTTTATTTTTTCAAAGAACCAACTTTTTGTTTTGTCAATTTTTTGAATTGTTTCTTTTGTTTCAATTTCGTTGATTTCAGCTCTGATTTTGATTATTTCCTGTCTTCTACTACTTTTGGTGGTGATCTGTTCCTCTTTTTCTAGGGCTTTGAGCTGTAATGTGAGGTCATTGATTTGTTGACTTTTCATTCTTTTATTAAATGCACTCCCTGCAATGAACTTTCCTCTTAGCACTGCTTTCATAGTATCCCAGAGATTTCGATATGTTGTATCTTTGTTCTCGCTGACCTCTAAGAATCTTTTAATTTCTCCCCTAATGTCTTCTGTTCTGTCTTCTGAATGTATCATTCAATAGCATATTATTTAATCTCCAGGTCTTGGAGTAGTTTCTGTTTCTAACTTTCTCGTTGATATCTAATTTCATTCCATTATGATCTGATAGTATACAAGGTAGTATCTCTATGTTTTTCTATTTGCTAAGAATAGCTTTGTGGCATAACATATGGTCTATTTTAGAGAAGGACCCATGAGCTGCTGAGAAGAAAGTATATTCGCTTTTTGATGGATGGAATATTCTATATATGTCCGTTAAGTCCAAATTAGCGATTGTGTCATTGAGTCCTATGGTTTCTTTGTTCAATTTTTGCTTGGAAGATCTGTCCAACGGTAAGAGAGGAGTGTCAAAGTCTCCAAGTATTTTGTGTTTTGGTCTATTTGATTCCTGAAATTGAGAAGGATCTGATTGACATACATGGATGCACCATTGTTTGGTGCATATTTATGATTGTTATGTCTTGCTGATTTATGCTTCCTTTAAGCAGTATGAAATATCCTTCTTTATCCCTTCTGACTAACTTTGGCTTGAAGTCTGCTTTATCTGAAATGAGAATGGAAACCCCAGCTTTTTTACTCAGTCCATGTGCATGGTATGTTTTTTCCCAACCTTTCCCCTTTAGTCTGTGGGCATGTTTTTCTATGAGATGAGTCTCTTGAAGGCAGCATATTGTTGGGTCTTTCTTTTTAATCCAGTCTGCCAGTCTATGTCTTTTGATTGATGAGTTTAGGCCGTTTACATTCAGGGTTATTATTGAGATATGACTTGTATTCCCCGTCATTTTAGCTTTTTTGGGGTTTTTAGCTTAACTTTGTTTCTCCTTTGATTGACTCTTTCTTTAGGATAGCTCCTCCCCATGGTGACTGACATTGTTATTTTTCAATTCTTCCTCTTCGAATATTTTGTTGAGAATGTTTTGTAGGGCAGGCTTTCTCTTTGTGAATTCTTTAAGCTTTTGTTTATCATGGAAGGATTTTATTTCGTCATCAAATCTGAAGGTAAGTTTTGCTGGGTATAAGATTCTTGGTTGGCATCTGTTTTCTTTCAGAGATTGAAATATGTTGTTCCAGGCCCTTCTTGCTTTTAGGGTCTGGGCTGAGAAATCTGCTGATATCCGTATTGGTTTCCCCCTGTAGGTAATCTGCTGCTTTTCTCTCGCAGCCTTTTAAATTCTATCTTTGTTTTGTATGTTAGGTATTTTTATTAGAATGTACCTTGGTGTGGATCTGTTGAAATTCTGTGTGTTTGGTGTCCTGTAGGCCTCTTGTAATTGATTTTTCATCTCATTCATCATATTTGGAAAATTTTCTGATATTATTTCATTGAACAGATTGTTCATACCCTTGGTTTGTATCTCTGTGCCTTCCTCAATCCCAATAACTCTTAAATTTGGTCTTTTCATGATGTCCCATATTTCTTGGAGGTTTCGTTCATGATTCCTAACCATCTTCTCTGGTTTTTCGACTTTGTTTTCAAGATTAAATATTTTGTCTTCATTGTCTTAGGTTCTGTCTTCCAAGTGATCTATTCTGTTAATTATGCTTTCTATTGAGTTTTTAACTTGGTTGATTATTTCCTTCATTTCCTTGTTTCCTTCAAGGATTTCTGTTTGTTTTTTTCTCAGAACTTCTATCTCTTTATTGAAATGATTTTTTGCTTCCTGAAATCGCTCTATTAGCTGATTATTCATAGCCTGAATCTGCTCTCTCGTCACCTCATTCTCTTCTCGTATCATTTTAATTATGAACATTCTGAACTCCATTTCTGTCATTCCTTCTACCATGCTGTCTTTGGGATCTCTTCATGTATCACTTAGGTTTGTTTGGGACACTTTTCTCATGCTGCTCATATATCCTCCCCTCTAGTAGTGCAAATCAGAGGAATTGCAATTTCCCTGTAAAGACTTAGGGTGTCCCTGCAGATTTCCAGTAACTCACCAGATGTTTTTAGAGGTGCTTGATCAAGTGGTGACCCAAGATAGCTGCTGTCTCACAACCTCCAGGTTGGGAATGATCAATGCTTCTGGGCAGAGGCAACCAGGAGATGCAGCACTGTGGCCCTGGTGCCGCATCGCCGTGTCCCCGCGGGAAGGGCTGAGCTTAGGTCCGAGGGCTCAGACAGCTGAAGTTGGCGTCTCTCCGCCAGGGAAGCTGTAGAATGGCGCCAATGGACCCAAATTCCCTGCTGGAGCCTGCAAGCAGCTCTGCTCCCGGCCAAATCTCACCTGGAGCCGCAGCGCCGTGTTTCCCCGCGGGAAGGGGTGGGCTTAGGTCCGAGGGCTCAGACAGCTCAAGATGGAGTCTCTCTGCCAGGGAAGCTGTAGAATGGCCCTGAATTCTTTTTGTTGTTAGTTTATAGAGGTTCTTTGAATATTCTAGACATTAGAGCCTTGTGATATATGATTTCAAAATATTTATCCCCGTGTGTGTGTGTGTGTGTGTGTGTGTTACTCTCTTCATACTCTCCTTTGATGTGAATTATTTTCAAACTTGAGGAAATCTATTATTTTCCTTTTTTGCTAATGATTTTGATGTCATAGCCAAGAATTCGTTCACAAATCCAGTTGTGAAGATTTGTCTCTAAGATTTTTAAAATAATTTTCTATTTGTCATTCTCATATCAAGACCTTGGATCCTTTATGAATCAGTTTTTGGATATAGGGTCAGTAGTGGCTCAACTTCATTTGCTTGTAAATGGATATCCAGGTATTCTGGTGCCTTTTTTCTCCATTGAATTATATTGGTGCTCTTATCAAAAATTAATTTGCCACAGATTGATGAGTTTATTTATGTACTTGTATTTTTATGCTAGCACCAAACTCCTAATTGCTGTTACCTTGGTAGTAAGTCTTGAAATTGGAAAACTTGAGTAGTACTTTGTTCCTTTTCCAGATAGTGTTTTGCAATTCAGGGTATTAGTTGCCTTACTAATAAATATATTTTAAGTTGTAGGAGATGCAAAAAATAATGTATTTTCCTGGGGTTCAGAAAAATAGTTTTGCATTTTTAACCTGCCTCAAAATATATAACTTTGCAATAGCTTTCTTTTAAAGGAGTTTTAAGAGCACTTTGGATGTGCACCTTTTAATTTTTTTCTCTATCAAATTCAAAGCAAACTTGGCTACATGAGAATTATTTACCAATACTGTTTCTTCAGAATATTTGAGTAAGCTCTATCTTTGCTGGTCTCGTCCCACATAGCAAAAACTAGAAATTTTGTTGTGAAATCCATCCTCACAAGTTTCTGTCTAAGGGCACCAACTACTTTAATAACATAATCAAAAAAATGAAATAATAAATGTTGCCATTCCCTTGTTCATTGCCTTAAGAAAAATTTATTATCTTCTTGGGTAATTCAATAAGTAAAATATTTTTAGGTTTCAGTGCTCAAGTCTGTGAGAGGTAGCACCTCATCTAATGTTTTTATTTCTCCAACATTATTGCCTAATTGATCAATGTAACAAAACCTTATCAAGTACAACTCGAAACATGGGGTGAAAAGTACAGAGGAGAGACCATGGCTTCAATTTCCCCATTCAGGAAATAGAAAGACCAACAAACCATTAAAGCACATGTTGGAGATTAATGGAGATTGCATAAACTAAACTGAAGCAGATGTGACAGATATTACCCAAATTATGGACAGTGGAAAGAGCCTAGGAAGGGTGGCTGAAGGACGTGCCATAACTATTATGATAAATAATGATGAATCGGATGCATGTTAAAAAGCATTAAAGGGAGGAGAAGCAACACATGCACAGGTGTTGATTCAGGAGATCATAGTAAACTAGGGATCAGCAAGGAATTCAGCATATCCAGAAGGTAAGGTACAAGATAGAGAATGAGGAAACACAGTGGTTGATGAAGGAAAAGTTGTTTGGTGCACTAGCTCCCAAAATGATCCATATATTGTTTCTGGGGAAATACAGTATACCATCCCAGTGAATGTTGCTGAAGACTATTAGATCTGCCTCTTTGAAGGTCAAATCCTGCTTTTACCACTTATTTGATATATGACTTTACACTATACAAATTACTTAACAGTTTCAAGCCTCAATTCCCTCATCTATAAAGTGGAATAAAAATAATAGCAAGATCACTGTGTTCTTTAAAGGATCACATGAAAATTGCTCAGAACTACATGTAGCATATTTTATTACATGTAGCAATCGCTCAATAAACTATTGGATATAATTATTAGGATACTACTATTGCTATTATTTTCCAGTAGTAATATATAAAACACACACTTAATCAAGTATATTAATTTGTAAGGTTTAAACAACTTAAAATGTCATATTTAGATACTTTAGGTTTCAACATATCTGAATAGAATGGTCACCTTTTCATCCCTAGGGAAAATAAGCATAATAATTTATCAACGATATATTGACTCTGTGAAGTTTTCAGAAGTAATCTAAAAAGTAAAACCAAAAATGTCCTCGTAAGCTTTAACAGAGTCTAAAAAGAGATTTTTAAGAAAATGAAAAA
Organism: Glaucomys volans; assembly: GCA_020662805.1. Classification (NCBI taxonomy): domain Eukaryota; kingdom Metazoa; phylum Chordata; class Mammalia; order Rodentia; family Sciuridae; genus Glaucomys; species Glaucomys volans. The sequence continues at coordinate 1,320,189 of JAJEJO010000874.1, forward strand.
AATCAAAAGATTATGTGGCCAAGCATAGTTTAACAATGCATATCAAATGCAAATGAAGGAAAAATCCCTGTGAATGGGAATGCGACAAATGCAAGAATGAAGGCATTCATGTTTGGTTCAGACCTGTACAAACTACCCTGAGTGCCAATTTTTTTTTATATTCTCATTTGCATAAACAAGTATAACAGGATTCCCGAGAAGGAATATTTCAAGTTTTACAAAGACAAATCTTTAGAAATAATGAAATACACAGGATCAAAACCAAATGAATCAAGTCCACCTACAGGCATCCAGTGATCTTAAATTCATACCACATCACATAGAATCTTCATCAGCAACTTGAACTTTTAATCCCAATTTAATGTGTCAGTCTTGATATAAATAAGCCAATATTTCCAACTGGTGTAAAAATGGTTCAATTTCACAAATATAAAATTATGTAATCCCAAATCATTCTCTAATCCTCATAAATTCTTCAGACTAGTTTAGGCAAGGTGAATAAACCCAGTAAAGAACTATAGTTCATGGATCTCTGAAAGTAAGTTGAAATAACAAGGAACTTATTGATCTGAGATGCAGAAAACATTTCTAAAGGAACACTAATTAAACATCATCCAACTTTGTGCATAACTCTCTACTTCTTTGAGAGGATTACAACCAGGTACTGTAAAGTTAATTAAGCCAAGTCATTAAAATATTAAACCACTGGCCAATGCTAGTAACAAAGAACCACAGCATGTAGTAATAAAGACAAGGTCCTGTCATTGGTTTCACATTCACCCTTGGTTTTAGTTCAACCTGTTCATTCCTCTTTAAAGATTTTCATATAACACCTTAAGGCTCACAATATGATATGAGAATCATTTTTTCTCAAGTTTAAGGACAACAAATATAACCTGCAATATTTCATTTCAATGTAGGTTCTGAATATTATTTACAGTATGGTACTATATTCTTTCTCTCTAATATAAACTTACTGGTATTTACATTAAAATTATTGAAGCGAACAGCCTAAACATGTTCTCTGTTTCTCTTCTAGCCTTGTGGATCCTGCTGTTCCTTGTGAAGATTGAACCAGATCTATTATGATCACAGCAGGTAAAATCTGAAGAAGTGCAAAGACCGGAAGCCCTATGTGTATCACATGACAGTATTGGCTTTTTGTTTTGAATATCACTTTATTCTTCTTCTGAGACCATGAGGCTAACTATTATAGAGTTGTATGGTGTGTGCATGTACTTGACTATTTTAAAAGCAAAAATGTAAAACCAAACAAACAAAAACCTTAAAGACCAAGCTTGTTGACACAATTTACAGGGCTCAAAATAAGGGAGTTCAAGTCATAAAGACAAAAGAAAGTGAGGAGTCACAGGCTCTGACCATCAGTACAAGGGTGAGGGAAAAGTCTTGAAAGATCAATAGGAAATAGCTGTTCAATTTGTGATTACTGACATTCTTTTTCTGGGCTTAAGCAGGAGAGTGCAATCAAGAGTGATGCCTGTCTGAATTTCAGTGTTGAGCTCTGGAGATTTGTAGCTTTCTAAGCTGTCTCGTCACATTCTGATATGGAATTTCCACCCAAGTAAGGCACAATGGTAAGGTAGAAAATTGTCTTTATATTGAACATTCCAGGTTCTGTAAGTATAATTATGCCCTGCCTAGTAACATCTTGCATCACTCATGCAACAACAGTTGCACCCAACAATAGCCATTTTAATTTGTGTAAGATTGTTGCAGAAGGACAAAATTGCCTATGATGCATTTCTCAGAACATAACCCTTTCTTTAAGCAATGAATGACTACATTACAGAATAGATGGAAATTCTTGCATGTTTTATGACAGAGATTGAAAAAACTCTGCATCAACATTCAGTTGGTTTGTTGTGGCTCTCCATCTCATGGGTCAAGGTTACTTAATGGCAGAAGTTTTGTATTCTTTAATGAGATGATCAGCTAGGTGTGACCACAAGAAGAGACTCATAGGAGACTCAGCGAAACAAAGAGTATCAAACTTCAGATTCCAAGGACAGGAGGTACAATGAACCTTGCCCAGCCACATGGGAAAGACACCAGGGTAGTCAAGAGGCAGAAGACAAGAGACAAAAGCCTCAGGCCTCTGCCTTTTTTGGAACTTTTGCCTGAATGTCAGGACATGTCAGCGTGAACAGTTTGGGATTCACTATTTTGAAGAATTTTGGTCAGCTTTGGGCTATAGGTGTGGTCTTCACTTGAACACAGAGTGATAAAACTGATTAGGACAGATTTAGATAGAAGATATGGCAGACACTGACAAAGTATAGGAATTGAGACAACAATTGGAGTAAGAACAGATCTGCAGTTATGTCAGTCAGAGGTCTCTAACCCTGGCGGCCAATGGTATGCCCAGGGGTACAGCATGATATGCACTCCTGGAAGATCTCAGGAATGGCACAAGATCCTCCCAGCCACTTTCATCTCTCACTTCCAGAGAAAACCCTCTGACAGAGTCTCAAAATAAAAAGATGAGTGTTAATACTTAACCCAACAGTCCTAATAAAACTGTCTAAATTATTTGACTTTTAAGTCAGATGAAACTAAAAGTCAATTTATCTTCAAACACATAGTAGATGAGACTTTATGAAGAGCCTTAGATCAGTTATGTATAAAGAAGCTCAACAGGTTTTGGAGTTCTCTTCCATTGTTCAGTGATATCTGAGTTGTTGTCATGATGTCATTTTATGTCCTATTAGCTGGTTTTAAACATAGGAAAATTAAAGAATTCTGAACACAGTCACCTTAACCTTAATTGAACCTGTTTTTGTCAAACTTTTTTTAAAAATTCATCACTAATAAATAAAATATGCTTTCTCATTTTTTTCAGATTTTATCCCTGTATTTGTTTTCCTCTTAGTTCAACTGCTTTGGCAAAGTGCCAAGGCAAAGTGGAAACAATGTTGGTCACACTAATTTCCTTTGCCTCCTTATTGACTTCATTAGGAATGCTGACTATGTTCCATCTGTATGATTTGACTTTGAACTTAGTGAAACATTGCTCAGGAGATTAACATAATGATTTAAGCACTTTCTCTAGCCATTCCATACCTGTGGCTACGAAGCTTATTACCTCATGATACCCTTCCTGTATTGCTGATTCTCTGCCTACTCACTCAACAGGTGGGTTGCATGTGCTGTTTCCTCCACAGCTTGCATCTGCTCATCCAGATATAACAGCATCCAGAGGTGATCTGAGGATGCATAAGCACCCAGACTCTGCTAGCCAAGGAAAGAGTTGTTTGCTGGAGACTTCAGGATATTGTTCATAGAAAGAATTTTGGATACTATATTTTATCCCTGTATTTTGTTTTTGTTCTTAATACCTTCCCTTATTTTAGCCACAATACATGTTGCTTTTTGCATCATGATTTAGATAGTGAGAGTGGGGAGAATGTGGTTAACTCATAATCTCAGCAGAATTAAAGGATTTATTACCTTTGGTATGTTCAATCCTCATTGGTGTTTGCAGTTTTCTTTGGGAGATGAAAGGAATACAAACACCTTAACTCAGCCACATTCCCGTGAAATCTCAACATAGTTAATTTAAAGACTATTTTATCAATGTTAGTAGCCTCAAGTCCAGACACTCATTTGTCTGAAAAAAACTGGAATAGATAGACTATATAGGATATAGTCTACATTTAGAATATTATCTCTTCTAGATGGTGATAGGTGTATGTCCACACATATTGACATTTTTCTTTACTAGGTTAAAATATTTTCTCTTTATTATGTCCATGTGATATTACAAAGAATTTTTGTGATATTTTAGAAAATCTAATAAATAGATGAAATTACTAAGTAGATTGAAAATATTTGAGTTAAGTGAAAGTTTTCCTATGGAAGTGTCAGGATATCAGTATGTATATATAGTATGTATGTACATACGTATATTTGTGAGCTTCCACTTAGGAAGAAGAAAGTGAAAACATGTCATACCCACTTTTGCAACAATACCAAACCCCCTAGATAATATATAAATGTCACAACATTTCTTGTGACCATCAAATAAGTGAAGTTGCAAGGCAAGGAACCACCCAAAAATGTAAAGAAAGACATCAGCCAGGAGAAAGGGAAACCTAAGGCTATGAACATTCTAGAAATTATATGAAAATATCATCATGATTCTGTTTCATAATGATTTTAAAACTATAACACCAATGTCATAAACCATAAAATAAAGCTTGAAAAAATTGTTAAATTGTACTTCCAGAATGGTAAGGTCTCTGCTTTTTGAAGGATACAGACAGATTTTTGAAGGATACAGATTTATTTTAAAAAAAAATCAAGTTGTTCCCTGGAAGAAAATATTTGAAAATTCAGATAAATGACAAAGGAATTGTATGCAGAGTATGTAAATACATCTAAAAACTCAAGAGAGCAAAAATGCAATTTAATAAATGGGCAAAATATTCAAACAAAAATATCCATCATCTAAGAATAAATGCAGATAGCACATAAGCATAAGAAATCACTATTAGACATCTGGGAAATGAAAAGTAAACTACAATTAGCTGCTACAGCATGCCCTTTAAAATGCCAGTAATAATTATAATAAAACTAAAAGTGCAAAGAGTTGACAAGAACATGTAGCAACTAGAATTTTCATAGTTTTCTTGTGGTAGTGCAAAATCGTCCAGTCAATTTGAAAACCATTTTGACAAGTTCTTAGAAATTAAAGATTTCAATGAAGCTCAGTAATACAAACATGCCTAACATGTGTGAGGGCCTTAGTTTGATCCCCACTACTGCAAAAACTAACTAAATAAATACCAGCCTTTCAGATGATTAATCACTTTTGAGATGACACAGAAATCTCTTTCCTGCCTATTTATGCCAGTGAGGTAAAAACTTACGCTCACACAAATTGATCTATAAATGTTGGTAGCATCTTTATTTGTAATTGCCAAAAAAGGCAAAACAAAATTCTTCAATTGATGAATCAGTTAGGAAACTACAGTGCAACATGCAGTGGAATTGGTATGTGGTTACAGAAAGGGACGGCACTCCTGATGCATGCAACAGAGTGAATGAATGGTAAAGTGCACTGTACCAACTGAAAGTAGCCAGCCTCAAAAGGGAGCATACTAAACAAAGAAAAAAGGAGCATCCTATATTATTCTATTTATACGACATTCTGGACACGATGCTTTCACTTGCCATATAAAAAGGTAATGCTATGTCAAGTCAGCTATGTGTTTAATTTAAATCAAGAATCTTCATAATGCTTCCTTTTAAAATTGCCTCTTAGTTGTTTTAGTGTAATAGGGAATTTTTAAATAATAGTAAGTATTTGGGCTCTGTTTTCTAGTTATCAGGGTGTAAGTACTGTGGGATTTAACCTACTATAATTATAGCAGGGGTCAATATGCATATAAAACAACGAATTCTAGTCACTGAACTACAAAAAGCACAGAATCGCGATATGCTGAAAATGGGAGACTAATGAGGTGCATTCCACATTTATAAAGCTTCTCTGCCTGAGGCATGTTCCAAATGGCAGTATAAGGATCTGAGGCCAAAAAACAGCAATAACATTGAACAAAGGGAATTTGTCGTTGCTGAATTGGCTAGAATTTGAGAGGCAAAGTGCCGCCAAAGAGGGAGCTATACCCAGAAAGAGCTCTAAAATTCTGTGTAAATCTCCCATTGGGTCTGTGAGGGAACACAAAGGTACACAGAATAGGAACTGGGCTCTGCAAGGACCTTCAAAGAAGAGCCACTGAGGAACTGTGAACTGAGGTCATGTATTGCTGGGAATTCAGATTCAGACTAGAGAGTTCAGGGACCTCACTGAACCCAGGACATACAACCCAGAACTCTTAAGTACAGGGTTATTGAATGCCCACATTCAAGCCCAAAACCAAGATTCAAGAATCTAATGTAGCAAAAGAGAACCAAAAGAGAAAAAGGAGAGATGAGACAAAAAAAAAAAAAAAAAAAAACACCAAGCTGGTAGGTGAAAGCCCACGTAAATCATTAATTGCATTCACTGAAAATATTCACAATAACAGAAAAACTACCAGGGGAAAATTGAAACTATTTTGACCTGAACAATATTTTCCTAAAAAGTACCAGAATTCAATGAATGTAGAGAAAACCATAGATAGAAATGTAGAGCTTACAATCTTTTCATAGAAAAAGCAGTTTTATAATCAGTGAGCACACTTTCAACTATGAGAAGTTAAAAAAATGGGAAAGGAGATGGGACAAAGAAAAAAAAGTATATAGAAATAAATAATTCAAGTAAGAGTAGAAATTCTGGAAACAGAAAATGAAAAAATAATAAGGAAATGTGTCAAAAGACATGTAATTATCAATAACATTGGCAAACTTGTAGAGAGAAAAAAATGGGGAAAAAAACCCTTTTGGAATAAAAGCAAAAAAAATAATAATAAAGATCATGCAAAAATTAAAGGAATAGTGTAGAATTTTATGAAGAAATTCATGAACACAAATAGAGCACATTTAGTGAATGGACAATTTATTTGAAACACAAAAATTACAAAACTGACCTAAGAAGAAACGGAACCTATAAACAGCTGAAGCTGAACGTGTGAACACTAAGTCTGTGTAAGAAGCTCATTTGTAAGTTCAAATCTTAACCAGTAACATGACTTTGTTGGAAAGTAATGAAACTTTAATGAATAATTAATAGCAACCCTAGATAAAACTCTTTCAGAAGAGAAAGGGGAAGACTCTGCAACCTATCTGGGGAGGCAAACTGATAATACAACTACAAAGGTTTTACAATAAAATAAAATCTCAAAATTCCTACTAAGTGTTAACAAATCAAGGCAGATGGCTAGAACTTCTTCTCCTTTTTCTCCTCCTCTTCCTTCTTCTGCATCACCACCCATCATCATCACCTTGCCATTTTCCTACTCCTCTTGATCCTCATCCTCCTCACCCATTTATCGATCACCTATCTGATCAGGCACTTTGTCTAGCTTATGTAGTTTTAACACCCACAGCTGCCTTGTTCTGAATTATGAATAACATCCCCTAATGTATTTATTGTACACTGGACATAAAGCTACATCTGATGTATCTTTCTTTACATTTCTTTTCCTCTGCATGAAGTTTACCCACCACTCTCTTAATGAAAGACAGTTTAGGATTATGGGAGTCTATAATACAATTTTAGCCTGGACAGGGATTCAGATTACACAGAGACAACTTTGGAAAAGTCTAATTACTTTTCTGGAGCAAACTATAAAATGATGTATGTTTATAATCAGATTCCCCTTAGTGTTATTTTTAATTAGCCATCTTATTTTATAGATGACATTCTGGTTTTATTTTTAGTTGATATTTTATAGATTACATTCTAACAAATCTCGCAGCAGCTTTTTACTAAAAATTTAGACCACCTACATCAATTTAATATAGAACCCAGTGTGAGAGATATTTCCCAGGAAGTTTCTACATTAGCTCTGATAAAATGTGAATAATTTTACTTCCCATCAGCATATTTTATTTCAAACTTCTATCTGCCCCACATAATATTTTTGTTCCAAACATATTTGACTCAATGTTAGAAAAGTAAAAATACATTAAGGGGATTAACTTGAAAGTTTTGAGAAAACTTTTGAAGCTAATTCTGATTATTATGGTGCTATTCTTTACACTTAGTTTTTAAGGTATAACTTTATTTTATTTTGTTTTTCTTCACAGATTCTTGAATTTATAACACCAGCTAAGCATTTTCAGATGAAAAAGTTATTTTTATAGCCCTTGAACATTTTCAAAATATTCTCTTCAAAAGCTGCTTTTAATTTAGAGTTCATTGATGTTTTCCCCCAATTGTATAGAAATAGCTGTCAACTTCTTTATAAGCACTAATTAAAAGAAGTCACTGATGTACAAAGGGTGAATTTTCAGAGAAGTTGTGACTTTAAACACATTTTTCTCTAAGATTTAAACTTAAAGACACATACATGGCCATAATGGACCAAATATGGGAGAGATTATAGCACTTATTTTAAGCATTTTTCTCTTGTTAAAAACATCAGAAAGCAGTGTTATGTAATTTCTCCCAAAACAAAAACAAAAGAACTTGCCTTCTGACATGAAATTTAAACACTTTGACAAAAGCACTACATTGAATATTTGGAATTTTCTCTTGAATTGAACATATAATCCTGCCTAATCCAGATCACCCTTATATAATTTCCCCTTTTCTATTTATTAAATGGAAATATTTACCTGCCCTGTAGTTCTCTGGGGGAAGTTTCTATTACATACATAAGTAGACTGATTTTATGCTTTTTGATTTTTTTCAAACTTGAATTTTCTCTCTTCTCTAGCAACTGGTCCTTAGATTTCACTTTTCTTACAAGAACTTCTTTCTCATAGGCCTGATTGACACCCTCTCCAGTCTCACCAATTGTCATTCATGCAGAGAGCATTGACTCTTACCTTCTAACTGGCTTCCTCATCTGTTGCTCTGTGGTTAAGATTTACTGACTACAATATGCAAAAGGCCTACTGAATATTTCTATCAAAATGAATCCCTGGGAATCGAGCTTCACCTATCCAAATTAATGCTGTTTTATGAGGGAGAAACACCCCAAATTTAGTTCCCCACTCCTCATGTTCTTACTGTATATACCAGAATCTAATTCCTAAGTACTACTCTGATTAGGGCACTTAAATTCTCAAAAAGCATTTAAGGGCTATCTAGTTTTCAGTAAGCAGACATATAAATCTTCATTTTAGTTCACAGAGACAATGAATATAACCCAACATTCTTTTTCTGTCCTGTCTGTGGTTCTTGCTCTAGCTACTTACTGACATTCTCCATTTGTCTACCATGCTCCTTCTGTCAGTCCACATCAAAGCCACTAATTCCAGATTGCATTACTTCATTGTTTTTGTCTGAGATAATTAGTGAAATGAAACATTTAAAATACAAAAGAAAATAAATCTATAGTAGACCTCCAAACATGTTGAAACTAATTTCCATGAGGAATAATATATCACAATTTACTCAGGGAAGTTGAAAAAAAATAGTCATAATAAGAAACATTACATAAGAGAAAATAATTGGCCCTAGCTAAAATTTGTGGGAGATACAAAGTATAAACCCAAAAGATGGAATTATTTTAAATATAAAATAGTTTTTCTCTGATTCCACAAAAAATAGAACATCAAGATGAGAAATTCTAAATATTACAAAGGACTTAGATTTGTTTAAAAACCTATATCATACACATACACACACATCCCTCCCCACACACACAACCACAAGCGGGATGTTTATAGTCTAGAAGTCCTTGGATAAACTCTACTCATCTAGAAAAGCAAACATTACTCCAATGAACAATAAATCAGTAGATTCATAGAAGTACCAAACTTAAAGTATTTTCTGCAAATATATATTTTTGTTACAAAGGAATGACTCCAGAAAACTTTTAACGAAGCATCAGTGATGGACATCCTAAGCCATCAGTCTTCTTGGTTGTCAGTGGTAATAATGGATAGCCAATTACATTAAGTAGCAAAATATCAATCAATATTATTTTTCTTTCTAAAAAGAGCATGACTTCAATTTCATTTTATTGTTGAATCAATCATTTTTATAACCTCAACAATGTGAGAGACTATACAGTTTTTTTTTTACTTTCTGAGCAAGAAAATAGACTATATAGGTTGGAGAGAAATTATTCCCTCACTTAACCATTTTCATCTAGAATAAATAAAGACACATGTAGGACAGTATAAAATTCATTTGTACTCCAATCCTCATTTATTTTCTTCCCAAGTTGCTCTTAACATTTTTCTGAAACACTACAATAAAATTCTGATTCATTCATTTATTATGAATTCATAAAGCTACTTTGTTTTTAATAATGATTTTAATTTGTGAAACAATGAATGAGATGATCATAAGGTCATCCATCAATGATGTGCCAATCTCATTTTTAGATGAAAATAATGAAGATATTTCTATACGATGAAAGTAAACTAAAAAAATATAAATCACATAGTTGCATGACTTTATATTCCATTACTGTGATAACACATAATTCTTCATGAGATTTATATTCATTCCTGAAAAAGTGACCAAAGTATTTAATAAGAATTCTCTCTGATTACAATTTTCAACTTCAAGGTTATTTTCACTGTGTATAATTAAAATGGAAATCATTCAATCATAATTCTTGCAGCATCACACCTATTTTTGCCTCAATTATGGCTATTATCTGAGTATATTTTAGCAGTAAGTTAGTACCAGAACTAGAAAACAAAAGAGAATCATCAGTTTTTGGAGGTTTTTAACTTACTTGAAATTACAAATTAAGAACAATTTAGGGATGAAGGACAATGAGAATGAAAATCTATAACATTTACTGAATCAAGTATTGAGGCAAGGAACATATAAGATACATTGCAACAATATATCCTGACTTAGCATGCTTTATGGAGTAAAGATTCTGGATAAAATAGATTGGACACATACTTGTTTTGACTAGTGTTCATTTTAATATACTATAAAGTCAAGTTATAAATCTTATAGGGTAATCAATGTCAACAACTAATCTACCAGTAGTACTATGATAAGAACAACGTACATAAATTCAAAAGGACGAGCAATCATTAGCATGATAGATGCTTTATAATTGGTAATAATGCCACATAAATTAATTTGTTGATATGATCGTAGCATCATATATTTATAATATGTATATTGCTTATCTAAAAATTGCAGGAAAGATTCAATATCCCCAAGTCAAAACTTTTGAGAAAATTGAGTAAGTAGGTCTTCCATATCTTCAAACCCCATTAAATGTTTTGTTATAAAAATAGAATAGCAAAAATCTAGAAATATCATCAGTTTAAAATTTAAAATTGAAATTCATCTTTTAAAGCTTAATTGAGAAATATTCACCTCTTTTACAACAAATACATATATCCTCAATTCGATTGTTCACAGAAAGTATTGGTAAACTACAAATTTTTTTAAAGTTCTATAAAATTATTTAGATAGAAATATTATCTTTTGTTAATTGGGATTAAACCCAGGGCCCTGCGCATGCTAGGCTAGAGTTCTACCACTGAGCTATTGTTCCAGCCCAAGACAGGAAATATCAATAGCCCTGTGGCACCTTGCAAAGTGATCATGAATTCCTCCCATCACTGCAGGTCCCTTTATCACACTACTTTATTATTCCTATAATAGGGAGGGAGAGGCATCATCTTCACTCCTTAATTCTTCACTCAACCTATGACTTGTATTGGCTAATGGCACATTAGCAAATCTGGCACAAGTGGAGGACTCGGAAGCACTTGATCATTGGAGCTTACTGCCTCTTGCTGCTAGAAAACATTTTTGTCACACCATGAGAAACCACACGAGTGCCCAGCCATCATAACCAACCTAGACATACACATACGTGAATACGTTTCAGACTATGCAGCCCTAGGTCAGTTTGTTTAAACAACAACAACAACAAAAAATTCCTGGTAAATGAACAAAGATGGAAATAATAACAAATGCGGTGGTCTTAAGCCATTAAGCTTTGGGCAAAGCATTTTTATTTTATTTTTCAGTTTAAGTTAGCTGAACTAGTCTTTGTATCTTGCTTTTAGGCAATTAAATTATCTTCCACCACTATCACAACACATACACACACAAAAAGTCTATAAATTCAATATAATTAAAACAAAACATTAAATTGAATGTCATAACAGCATACTATGACATAAATTTTTCCATTAATCAACATTTTATATACTTTTCCCACAGAAGCTATGTAGTTATCTACTAATTTCATGAATTCAGAAATAACATATAAGACTAGATGTTTGATTGAATATTTAGCTAATTAAATGTTATTCCATATAAGACATACAGCTCTGGGGAATATTAAAATTAATTTATTTTTAAGAGCCTTTTAATCAGTTGTGTGATTTCTGACTGTCCCTCTGTGATAAACTTTGTTAACTGGCATAGTAAGGTGTATTTTGATTTTACCTTCCTGATTTAGATTTTGATGATAAAAAGAGGAAAGAAATATGGTGGAAATGTAGTTAGTAGAGGGAAATGCAATGTTGAGCTGCAAATCAGCGAAATGGAAGAGAGCAACAATGATCTATATGGAATTACGTAGATATCAATTTAAAACAGAACAAAAAACACTTTCCTTAGATAATCTGTGGGCATTTGCATTATTTACAGCACATTTTTTTTGTTCTACTTAATGATAAAATAAAAATATGGTACCCTGCAGCATTCTGATCCGATGAATCTTATGCAAGAATGCAGAATAAGAAAGAAAATCAAGCTAGATGGAGTGGTACATGCATGTAAGTAAACCCAGGCTCTGGAGGCTGATGCTGGAGGATCACAAGTTTGAAATCAGCCTCAGCCACTTAGTGAGGCTCTAAGCAACTTAGTGAGATTCTAAATAAAATATAAATAAAATTTAAAAAAGGGTTGAGGATGTAATTCATTGGTGAAGTATCCCTGAGTATAATCCCTAGTCCCCAAACCTCAAATGCCAAAAAACTAAAAATCCAGTTTTAATGATATTTTTGTTGTTGTTCTCTACAAAAACTAGAGAACAAAAGGCAGGATAAAAAAAAAATGGTTCTTCACTGCAGTTTGTTTTAATAATTCACTTTACAAGTCTAAACGTGGTCTACTTTATGCTTTGCATATAGCCCTTGCTGCTCTGTCACTGCACCTTTTGTGTGTGTGTGTGTGTGTGTGTGTGTGTGTTGCTAGGGATTGAACCCAGGGCCTTGTGCTTGTGAGGCAAGTACTCTACCAACTGAGCTATATCCCCAGCCAACTTATCAAAATGGACATATTTCTTCCTCTCCCTGTTCTTCCCTAATTTCTCCCACTCCCTAATCTCAGGAGAAACAAGATTGCCTTTCTTTCCCATCCTAGGCAGTTATCTATCCTTGAGCACACACCCACCATAGGAACTAAGTAATCCAGACTTTGGGGATGATACCAGAAGATCTCAGAAATGACTATCTCCCAAATTAACAAGCGAATTACAACTCAGTGGAGAACTAACCCTAACCTTTGAATCACCTCTTGAAAAGCCCCCTGTTCCTGCTCATGGGCAGAGTCACAGCCTTTGGGACAGGAGTCCCTGTGTTTCTCCTTTGCTAGCAAAGCAATAAATTTTTTTCTTTTTCTCAAAACTGTGTCCTCATTATTGGATTGTCATCGGGGACAAGGATGGAGCTTTCAGCAACACAAGTAGTCCCAAAAATAAATAGCATTAATTATATATAAAATATACATTGAAGGGAAATAGGTGCACTAATTTGAATTTCAAAAAAGAAAAAGAAAAGAGAGAAAATAAATTTAACTTATAATGTATTTTCAGGAAAAGTAAAAAATACTTAAAAAATAACTTTTATGTAACAACTTATAATAGAGAACATCTGTAGGAATAAAGCAGTAAATACCAGACACATTGAAAATTTATGACATTTAATTAACTGTTCTTCCTGCTGTCTTTTTCCTTATTTCACAGTCATTTGAATATCAAAATTAATACTTTTGTAACCTGGCTAAAGAATAACACCATGTAATTCTGCTTCAGAGTGGTGTCAGAGTCAAAGAAACAGTTCAGAGCATACAGTAAAATTTTATCTTCAAAACCTTTATGTGAATATCTGAAAATCTACAAAGAGAACAGAATAATTTCTTTTCTGCCTCTATTCTCTTCTCTATAATCTGATAAATATCTCCAGTACTTCCTAGCTTTATCCTTCCTCACCCTACTTTTTCTTTTACTGAATTATATAGCTTGACCACTTTATATTGCTTCTGGTTTCTTTCTTTAGCAAAAATGAAAGGTACTGTAACTATGAAGAAAAGTGATCAAATCACAAGACTCCAGCCCTGAAGGACAAGATGTAAACCTGGGTCCCTGAATTGAGTTACAATGTTGTCCTATGATATTTTATGCCTGTTATAATCATTTTAAAAGCTCAGAGATGTTTAAATTAAAAGGGCTTTCTGTCCCTGTGTGTAGTTGCATTATCTGATATTGATTCTACAAACTAATTGGTGGCATTTTTAATAGGAAAACACACAAACCTGTATGTATACAGAGGGAAAGATTTTTTATTGTTATTTATGACAGGAAGGGAAAGAGAAAGGATGGAGAGGGTCAGGGATAAAAGAGCAGGGAAACTCTCTGGCTTTGATTCATAACTTGCTGCCTGATAATGTCTTTCCCTACCTTCCCCCCCATTTTTTGAAAGGCCCGTGGATGTGCCTTTCCCCATCTTCCTATTCTTATTCAAACTGGCCCCACAGACCAGTTACAGGATGGCGCCAAAATGCCTCCAAAGATTGAGATCTTTCTCAACCTCAGCTATTCAATGAGAGGCTAGTTCCTTTTTTTGTTGGGACAGTTTGAATTTTCTCTCCATCATGGCTGCTCCCATCCTCCTTGAGGTGAGCCCCTGTTTTTTCTCATTCCAATTAAAATCTTGCTTGTGTGTTCATACTCCTTGACCTAGTTTTATTTCTACTGTCATTGGGTCAAAAGTTCCTCTTTGTTATCAGGATGAGCAGAAAGCCAAGAAATCTTCAGCAATATGGTAAGATCATTTTAAATAATAAGATATCCAGGTTTCATTTAAAATTGTTTACATACCACAATGCAAGTACTCCATCTCCTTGAAATGTTAACCAGGACATTATAAAATAAAAAATCATGTCTGTTTATGTGTGTGCATATTAGAGTTAAGAAAGTGAGGGAACCCAGGCAATGACAGGCCTATTCATGGTAAGATGTCAGGATCAGTGAGGGGAACCTGAAGATTCAACTGTGACAGCAAATTAGCACCAGAGGTGATCATAGGATGTAAGTCCCCTGGAAATCCACAGAAATCATGCACGCATAATTGGATCATCCATGGGTACAGAACAAGGATTAAGTTAAATTCTTTAAGTTTCCAAAAAGTAAGGTGATCAAAAGCAACCTATGGTTTTCTTATAATAGAATTATAATATCTTAATAAAATTAATAAAACCAAAACTCTATCAAGGTATTTTTTTTAAATACTCTTAATTCATGGGATTTTCAGAATTTTTATATCTACTAGTAAGCATGGGATAAAGGTTACTTATTTCTTTCATAAATGGGCTATTCAAAGCAAGTTCAGATTTTATTTACTTACTACTTCAAAGGAGATCTCAATTGCCATGGAGAGAGAAAATTAACAAGAAGAGATTACATTATAAAATCTTTCTCGATTAGTTTGTATATGCAAACCCAAGGAAAATGACAGAGTTGGTATGGCAGAAGAGAATAGAAAGAGGACATTACAACTGGAGTTAATGGTGAGCCTTGACAAGAGGAGAAAACTTGTGATAAAATTCAGATGAAGAACTATTTATTGTATTTGTGATGGGTTCTGTTTGAATAGCACCACTGAGAACACAATGAGAAAAGCATACAATGACCCTAGAGACATCAGTCAAGACCAATATTTTCAAGCTCTGAAGCAAGCCTTCACAGGTATCGCTGTCCTCTGCCATTAAAGAGGCAAGTGCTTCTGTTTTTTTCTAACAGTTTATTTGAAGAAATGTCTCACATTTTAAAATGATAAAACATCCTTTCAACCAATCATGATACTTTAATCTGTAATAATTAAAAGAATGGATTTTAGTATTAAGATACTGTTTCTATTGTTAACAAATAATATGTCTTGGTGACTCAGTATCACTCCCTTTAATAAAATTTCTAATACTGTATCTCAGAGATATTAAAAAAAGATTGCCTAATACATTAAACCTCAACCCCAAATAATAGGAAAGAATGAAAAGCTTTTTGGGTTAATGAACTGTCAGATATTTTTAAAGAAATAAATTCTATTAATTAGAAATCTCTGCTAAGCTAGTATGGGCTGATGTAAGCACTTTAGAGTTTCAGTGACTTGAGGAGAAAGTACAAATTCCTTAGAATTTATACTCTGCATGCCTAAAGTCCTAAAATGCTTTCCATATTGATGTATCTTTGCTCTTTTTTAACCTTATTCTTCAAGTATTTTTTGTTTATACTTCTCTTAAAATATTTTCTAAAGCTATGTCTGTCACCTTGACAATTTTAACACGAACATTGAAATAATTTTAATGTAGAAAGTATAATATCTGTACAAAATAAGACAGTAGACATTGATACAGCAATATTGGACAGGATGCATATTTTAAATGTATGTTGTGGAAAGCTCCAATTTTTTTGGAGTTCTAGATTGAGATTATCCAGGTGGTGGAACATTTCTGTCCTATAACCTATTTTATCAGTAAAACTCAGCCATACCTTTACCCAAACAAGTTTGAATTTTTTAATTCAGATGAATGAGTTAATATTATCCCAACATACCTTTTTTTTAAAATTTTTTTGTAATTCAGAGATTATTTTTTGCCATGAGCTGTTGTGTGTTGGAGTGTGTGCAACTGCCCTGTAATACTTCTTATCTAAGAGATGGTACTATTTTTTTTTAATCTTTGTTTATTTTTTAAATTTCAGTTTCCACTTCAGGTACAATGTGTTCACAAGTTGACTTCTTTTTAGCCAGCTCTCTCCCCCACTCTAGTTTCTACATCCAGAGCAACTATCATAGTAAGACTGATAAAAGTTACCCCTTACTTTTTAAAAATATGTTGAAGGGTGGTCCTAATGGATAAGTTGCAGAAAAGAGGAGCAGTAAGTTAGAGTCATTTCCAGCAGACCAAACTTAGGAGAGAGTACATTTCAAATGTGAGAATCCTGAAAAGTATATCCATGCCTGTTTAACCCCCTGGAAAATCTTTCCACACACTTAGGGATCTGCTTCACTGGGTTGGAGATGGTTGACTTACAGGATTCCTCAAATCAAATCAAACTCCTCTATTCACTGCTTCCTGAATGAACCATGTCTTTTGAAAACTATTTTCTTGCTTACAAAAATCAACTAACTTTTTTTTTGCAGTGCTGGGGATTGAACCCAGGGCCTTGGTGCTTGTGAGGCAGGCACTCTACCAACCAAGCTATATCCCCAGCACAAAAATCAACTAACTTTTAATCTTTTCTCAAAGCTCTGTTCAAATTCTTATTAGAGAGAGCCCTACACACTTGGTGGATATTGAGTTAGCTTGGAGGATTCTATTTCAAATCAAAATGTTTTCACTAGACTTGTTCCCAGACCTGCCTCCTAACAAGAAAATAAAACATAAAATAATATTAATAATAATTAATGTGTAGACTACAACGGAAATTTCATCAAGCACCACTGGAGTCCTACAGTGGTGAAAAACTCAAGGCAATTTCATTTTGCACAATAAGCGGCACTGGGCTAGCCCCATGTTACATTATTTTGGTTCATTCTACTGAGACAGGGAGGCAGATGATGAATCAGTATTGTTTACACAGGTAGCGCTTCAATAAAACAATTAAAAAATGAAAATTTCAATTGAGATCTTTTCTTCATTTTTTTTGAAGCATGGAGTTTGTCTCTTCATAAAAATGAAAAGAATATGACTAAAATTTTCAGATAATAGAAATTCATTCTAGGGTCTAATTCACCAAAGGTTTACATTGGTAGAAACTTGTAAAACAAATTCAAGAGATCAGGACTAATAAGTATGCATATGCATGTCTCTTATATCTGCATGCCATTTGTCTGATATGACAGAGAAGGATCTTTTTGTAGAGATTTAACATCTATTTTTTAAATGTACTAGACATCCATCCTTTCAATTATGTTGCCATTCACTGAGATGCAAGTATTTTTCTCTATGCACATAGGCTGTAAAAAAAAGTTAAAGACATTTCACTGAATACTCTGTATCAACACAGCACCCTTGTAAACAATGATCCACCTAAGATTGCTCTTCTATGGAATTCACAATTTTTGTACTTGTCCTTTGAAGTTCAAATAAAGTGCTTGATATTCTCTACTACATAATTCATTACATCTGTGACATCTGTGCCACAAATTGATTGAATGTGTGATTTTAGTAGCTATTAGCTAGGGTAGTATTTTTTAAACTGTTGATCAAGCCTATTACTGGGTTATGAAATAAATTTAGTGTGCTGAAATAATTATAGATATATAAACACCTGCAAGTGTGTGTGTATATGTGTGTGTGTGTGTATGTGTGTGTATATATAAACACCTGCAAGTGTGGGGTGTGTGTGTGTGCATGCATATGTATGCATAGAATTAGAATAGGCTAGACTTGGCTTGACTATATTCAATTAGAACATTTCGGAATACGTCACATGATTCTTACTATGGTTCACATTAAAAAAGTATTGGAAAATAGTGAGCTGAGATAAATATTGCTAATATTTTCCCTGTGATGTGTTTTCAGTTTTGCTCTGTTTCAGTAAATCCCCCTGTCATGACTAAGAGAGTCCTCTGTACCAATAGTGTACCAATGCACATGTGGATGTGTGAGTTCGGAGTAGTGAAGAAATGCACTATTTGGAGAACAAATTTTGGGGGCCTCCATTTTGAGAAATGTCACTGCTGCCTCATTAGAATCCTTTACACTGGAGAGTGACAGCATATCATGGGTTCACTTTTTTTTTTAAATACCAAGTAAGAAAAATTCCTAATGAGCCAAAGTATCTATTCAAAAACAAACTCCACAGCATGGATTTTAAGAAAGTACTTTAGAGGAAGTTTAGGGTATTTCCCAGGACATAAATAATAACAGAATTCTAAAGGAATTCTGAAGATTTTGCTGATTCTATTTGCTCACATAGGGATTTCACAATGGTTGAGAACATGCAGTTACAAAAGCTAAATAAGTGGATTTGCATTCATGCCCACAATTCTTTCCCTGTGATGTGTAAGTACATTATATAACTTCATTGAGGCATATTCTTTCTCTACATCACAGGCTGTGAGGATTAGAAAAACACATTGCTAGCTCTTCACATAGCAGTTAATAGGGGAAAACTAGTTAACAATTGGAAGCAGGGGATAGGCAAGATGAATTAATAAGTATCTAAAGTTTAATTATTTATCCTTCCCTAGGATGCTTAATTTCTAACACTGATTTATATTGTTATATTAGATTATTTTAAGACATTAAAGATGTGTCATGTTGCCTTGTATTTCAGTTTCTCTCTTTCTTTAATATATCCCTATTCCAGATTCTTTGCAATAGATGGTCGCACACAAAAATCTAATGGCACACAAAACAGCAACCCAAGGTAATATGTGCTTACTTTTCATTCTAAGTCCCCCAAACTATTATTGCATCACATCTTTCACAAGGAGAGTCATCTACAGGGCTGGGTCTCTATGTGTGTGTGGAAAGAGAGGTGGAAAACTATAGGTAATTTTTAACTTACTTGTTTACAAAGGCAAAGAAATTTGACTTGTTGGTAGTGCTTCATTAGTATGTAAGAGACACCACCAGTGAAAGAAAATAGATTAATTTCTAGGAAAAAATATATGCTATTAGGTGAACTCTTTTAGGAGCCTTTCTAAAGCTGTTTGGTTTTGTTTTTAAGTCCAAGAAATATTGCACTTATGCAACCTAGTTTATCTTATTTAGCAACTTCAAACTGTTTGAGTTTAATGAGGGTCTCCCTCAATGTTATTACCATGTTTTTCTCTCATTTCTAAACAATGTCCAATGTACTCAAACCACACCCAGTGCTTTCTTCTAAGAGACCAGTCCAGTGTTCCATACATGCAAGCAGAAACATGGATTTCCTGAAGAATATGTGCTATAGTTTGCCTCCCCACACTGAAATTTAATTGTATTTGTGATGATATTAAGAACTAGGACCTTTTAAGAGGTGATTAGGGCATGGAGCCACCTCCCACTTGGATAGAATAAAGTCGTCATTAGAGGTGCTAGTTAAATATGGAAGGGAATTAGGCTCTCTTTCTTTCTCTCTTGAGTTCTCTTGCCATCTGATGCCTTCCATCATGCTGTAATACAGCAAAAGGGCCCTCACCGTATACAGCCCCCTGGATCTTGGACTTCCCAGGCTCCAGAACCAGGATCAAAATAAACTTCTATCATTTATAAACTACCCAATCTGTGGCGTTCTATTATAACAACAGAAAACATGTCAAGACCATATATCAAAATGATCACTTTGGATAGTGTGAAGTATTGTTTGAAAACACTGAAGCAGCAGAATTGTAAGATCTAGGTCTCTGTCATAATATGAAAACTCACTTGGGTGATTTCAGGCTGCTGAGTCACCACATGTTGGAACTGTGAATGAGCCGTGGGTGCATCTGAGCCACTTCTAAGCAGAGATGAGCACCTCAGAGGAGAACTCAGTGCAATTTCACTGATCTGAGACTGCTGCGTTGCTTTGGCAGACATCCTGCTCAGAGGGAATTCTGATACCAGGAATTGATTGACTCAGACAGACCTCTGTTCAAACACAACTCTGGAGAGGTGGAGAGAGATACCAGCCTTAGGTCATGGAGCCCCCTCCCACATGAATAGAATAAAGTCATTATCAGAGGTAATGGTTAAACATAGAAGGGAATTAGGCTCTTTTTCCCAACTAGCCTTGTGGCCCCAAGCTGCCTGGAGGAGGAAGCATTACTGGGCAAATGGTAAGTCCCCAGTCAGGCCAACTTCCTATATCCTCTGGCTTCTTGTTTACCTTGAAGAACCCCTCCCACCATAAATTCCTTTGGTGTGTTTCACTTTAGATAAAGCATTCCCAGGCTTTTCCCCTTTGTTAGGATCAGATCCATTGGGTCTCTTCTACCCATCAATGCCCCCACTTTGAAAAATATTTTTCCCTATGTCTTTTGTGATTATTTCTTAATACTACTTTTCTAGCTTTTTATTTCTAGCCAGCGCACACTTCCAATGGTTACCTATTCCCTCCCAGGGGCAGCCTTTGGCTGAGAACCACATGCAAATAAGACAATATCTCATCACATTTGCAGTGTGGATTAAGTAAGCTAGTACATTTGTAAATGTTTTGTAAAGTGCAAAGTTCAATGCTAAATATTTTAAATCTATTATCAGTAGGTTTGGGTGTTCACATCAGTAGACACATGGGTTGGTTCAAGGGCAACTGTCAGCCATCTAAAAATTGCATATAAATATATAGTTATGTTTGTATTTACATATTTTCCTCAGCTTTTAGTGGATCTAATTAAAGATATCTGACCTGAAAAACATTAAAAAGCATTTTTTGCTGTACAAATGAGTGCTATCATTTCCACGCTCACACTAATGCCTCTTAACTGCCATTTTGCACACAACCCCTAGAAAGAAGCTTAATTGAGTTGTAAATGTTACAGAATGTATCAGAAAGTCTGAGTCCATCAAAACTGCAAAAATTAAAGTCCTATTATTTCTAATGCTCTCTACAAATAAGGTATTTGTTATGAATTAATGAAAATAGTCTGTTCAAAGAGAGGCAATGAAGAAGCCAGTTTTACACAGATGAGGGCTATAAAGGAAGGAACTTTATATGACTTGAGTTCTGGGTCACCTTAAATCCTGATACTGTGGATGCACCATTTAAATTTCCCAAGTCTTGCCATAACTCACCCGCAAACTGGGAATAAATTATCTAAACATCCCACCTCACAGGGTTGCTGTGAAAATCAAATGCCTTACAACTGTTAGGTCTAATGGGGCGGCTGCAGGGGGAGGGAGCATGGTCACCTAGCAACACACTGTGCCAGAAGTGACCAATGAGGCACACCTGCTGACCCTGACGTCCACCTTGGGTCCACCTTTTCCTGGGCAGAACCCCTTGACCCCCTTCCTCTGTATAAAAACCCTGAGCAGCCAAAGCCACGTGCGATTTCTCCTGGCTCTCCCACTCTGACTTTCACCCCCGGGGGGTTAGAGATTTCGCCCGGGACACACATTCCAATAAAATCAAGCTACCACTATTGTCTGACTCTGGCGAGCGCATTCTTTTCGCCCGCCGCCGCCTTTGGGACCTCTACCCGCCGGAGGCCCCGCGCTCACCCTTTCTTGAGTTTTACATTTGGTGCCCGAAACCCGGGACCGAGTGTCCGGGGACCTTCCCCCCACTCGGGGTCGGGTCCATCCCCTTCTCCAGAAGGACCAGAGATTTCGGCAGAGATTGCTGTACTGCTTCATTCCTCTTAATCCAGCCCAAGAGAAGTAGGGTAAGTCCCTTTCCTTTTTTTTCCTTTTCCTGTGGCCATTTCAGCATTCCCCGCACCTCAGGGACTCTGTCCGAGCGCGCGCCACAGACGCCCTGCCCGTTCCGTTCCGTTTTGGGCTTCGGTAGGTCGTGAGAGACGTCTCACCCCTCTGAACCCCCCGTTTATTCCGTTTTTAGACCCCCAGGGGATAAAAGACGTTTTATCTCCTGGCCCGTCTAACCGTACCTTGGTGTTCACGAGCGGAAAAGAGGGACGCCTTTCTTCCACTCCGGTTCACCCCCGGGAACAGTCTGAAAGGCCATGGGAAATACTGGGACTACCTTGAATCCTAACTTTTTGGTCCCGCTACTGTAATTTCACTAAGCAGACACGTGGAGCCTTGATTTTATTGAAATCTGTGTTCCGCCCCCCGCCTCTCCTTTTTCTGTCCGCTTCCCTACTTAAATTGCCCGCTTTCTTTTCCTCCATGTTTTTTTTTCGGACACACCGGAAATGCCCTCTGATCCCGCCTCTCGGCTTCCGCGCCGGCATTGGCCGAGACTGCGTGTCTATCAACTGTGCACCCGCCTCTTCCCTCTGTTGCTTCCTCCTGCCGCTGCCTCTGTGTTCCATGCCTCCACACGCACGGCTCCATCTCTCCACCCCCTCTGCAACCTGCACAGGACTCCGCCAAACACGGAGTTGGCTATTTCACCCCTCCGCCACCATAGCCCGAGAGACCAGCGCTGCGGAAAAGCACTTTCCCTCCGTTTCGCTCGCCGCCTCCGCAAAGGTGCCACGATAGAGCCACCGCTTCTCTGTTCCCCCCGCCAAACCCCGCCCACAGGGCCTGACTTCCAAACACTCCTGTGAACTGCTACTCTTCCCGTCTCTTTGGCCTTTGCCCATTCGTGTCCACAGGTGCTAGAAGTCGTATGTACACCTCGTAGAAGCCGCTTTCTGCTGAACCCTGATGGAAGCTGCAAAGCCACTTATGCAGTGCAAGTACAAAATCACCACTGCCTAATTCCAAATATGCTTTCTTAATTCCTCACTCACTTTCATCTTTCTCTAACTGACTCCTTTACTTATATTAAGTGAGGGAAATTTCCCAAAATCCAGAACTGCCTTACAGAAGTCCACCAACCCCTATCCGAAATCTGGTAAAAATGGTGGCCTTTAAAGTACAAAGAGGCAAGCTTATTTACAGAAAAAGGTAACACTCCAGTCCAGTCCCTGGTGGTTAACCTGTGGTCCAGCAAGAACTCCAAAGGAGGACCAGCTGTCCTCTCTGCCAGGGTCAAGCTATGACCCCAACCAAGTCGTCTCCACAAGCAAACAAGCAGGACACACTGGAAAACTGACTACCCTATGTCTGGTCCCTCCCTAGCGCCTCTACGCAGGGGTGTGACCAGGCAGATGGTGACTTTACCTCAACTGCTGGGATTCAAAGAAGACTGAAGAAGCCTGAACTCGAGGATCGCTGAACCCAGGGCAACCACAGGGACACAGGAGGTACCTATTCTGTTTTGCCTGCCCACTCTGGGCCTTTATTTCCTTCCCAGGTTTCGGTTATGGGAATTGATGGAAACCCTCCTTCCCAAACAGAACAGTTAAGTTAGCCTGTACCCTGGAAGGACTTTCTTTCACACACTCTTTCCTGTTTATTCCTTCCTGTCCAGTCTCCCTCCTAGGCAGAGATGTTCTCCAACTTCTGGGAGCCACCCTATAACTTTTTCCCAAGCGTATTACTACTCACTTTCTCTAACTCAGCACCTTGCAACCCAACCAACAGGTCTCTTCTCCCACATTTGCTCCTCCAGGATTCTTCTTCTGATGTAATGGTACTCTGACAAAAATTAGATCCCAATATGCCCTTCGCTTTCTGTGTGCCCTCCTCTTTAGTTCCTCAATTCATTCTATATAGTGAAGTTGAAATAATCTGGCTTGTTCAAACCCTGGTATCCCTACAGAGACAAATAACATCTGTTACCCAAGTTTCCTTACAGAACCGCTGAACACTAGATCTTCTGACAGTGAACAAAGGAGAAACATGCCTATTCCTAGAGGAAGAATACTGCATCAACGAAACCAGACTGAGAAACTGGACTCATTGAGAAAACTCCTGCATCTGAATTTGCCCAGAGCTGCTTGAGTGAGGTTGCCAGAATGCCATACAACCAAATGCTCCTGCACCCTGACAGCCGCCTCCCCACCGACCTAGACCCCAAAATCTTTTTTCCCACGACGCCCCCAACCATGCAGGAAGTAGCCAGACAGACTCCGGCGCCCTATATCACCAAAAAGGTCGGAATGTTAGGTCTAATGGGGCGGCTGCAGGGGGAGGGAGCATGGTCACCT
>JAJEJO010000874.1:1344684-1379283 GCA_020662805.1 Glaucomys volans
CCTCTACCCGCCGGAGGCCCCGCGCTCACCCTTTCTTGAGTTTTACAACAACCAAGTCTCAATAAATTATAGTATGTGTAAAATTCAAAACAACAAAAATCACTGTCTACTATAAATTATTTGTCGGGCGATATTTTGATGACTGACATAGACATGTTCCCTAGTTAATTGAGTTGATGGCTATTTCTGTATTTCAGTAGGGTAGTCAAATGACTAACATAATTAAAAATTCTAAATTCTATCATGAAGCTAACGAAGAACATGCACAGATGCAAAGTAATGAGGACAGAAAGTGAAACAAAATGAATTAGTATGAAACTGAGTTATTAACCACTCTTGTTGAACCACTATTCAGTAAGAAATCAAAGTAAAATTAGAAACCATGTACAAATGAAAAATTTTTAGAGAATATTATTAGAACCATGAGGTATGGCCTAAATAATTGATATAAACTTTATAGCCGTAGATATATTAATACAGAATATATTGAAAATCAATTACTCAAGCATTCAATTCAATACAACAGGAAAATAAAAATGTGTCAAAAAAGTAGAGAAAGGACATAAAGGGGGTCTGACAAAGTAAATGATCCCAGACAGACATAAACAATACTCTAACAATGACATTTTCCTCAAATTAAATATAGCCATAATTATATTCCCAACAGGAATTTTTATGAAACTTGACAGCTGATGATTAAGTTCATTGAGAAGAAAAGACACACAATAGGCCAAAGCTTTCAAAAAAGTAATAAGAAAGAAATACTAGTTACGAAATCATTTCTTAAAGCGAAAGTGTGGGCATTTTGCAAGTGTATCAATGAAACAGAACAGTGAGAGCAGAAATAAATCCATAGGCATTTGAGAATATGGTATATAAGGAAGTTCATATTTCAAACCAATGATGAAAAAAATTGACTATTCAAATTATGGCATTGGGGGCTATTGTTTATTCATGAAAAAGAGAGAGGGAGGAGGAAGGTTGGGAAGGAAGAAGGGGAAAAGGGATAAAGGGAGGGGGAGGGAGAATCCTGCCTAATGCTATATATCACACCAGAAAGGTTTTAAAAATCTCTCTCCCTCATTACTTAACAAATTAAGTCACAATCTTTTTTTTAAAGAAATAATTTGTTTTTCTTGGTGCAGCCAACAATGTCATGACACAAGCTTAAGCTATAAACCTGGAAAATCAGCAGCCAAGGGGAAAAAAATGAGATTATCGCATAACAGTATAGAGCACACAGTCTACCATTACCTAATCCATAAGCCTGAAAGTAAAAAAAAAGAAAAGAAGGAGTTTCAACATGTTAATGGAAGGTCTACAGCAAATGAATCAATCTGGATGGAGGAGAAGGAGGTGGCAAGGAGATAATACTGAACAAATCTACCAAGAATGGAGCACAGCATGTAGCACTGTATGAATTCTACAGAGGCAGGAAGGACAACTAAAACCCAGGGAATTAAAATCATCTACATCTGGTTGGCACGAGTCACTTAATAACACCTCAGAGACTCAAAAGAAAGAGAACAGTCATGATCTTTCCACTTACAGTCTCTCTAGTAAAAGAAGAATATAGCTACAGTAATCCTCCTACCTCAATTTATAACATATCAGGAATAATTTAAGCCAGATAAAGGAAGTACCTTAAGCTTTAGAATTTAAAAATAATACAGTTTTAGTAAAACCATAGATCAAAGACAGTAAAAAATCTTATAAGGTAACAAAGGAGATTGTAGACCTAAGTAAAATTCTGAGAATCACTATACATAAAATACATGAATGAGAGCAGGGCCGAATTCACAGGGAAGAAAATAATCTCATGGTATGGGAAAAAGATTCTGAAGGACTGATAATCTTACATTTAAAGGAAAATATAAAGAATGTAAAATGTTTTCTGAAATTATAATAGTTGTGAAGAACAAAGGTAACTCAATATTAGAAGTGAGACTTTCTCTGAAGTAAAGAACTGGAACATAAAACTGAAAGCTATTGATTGGGTATGGCGGCACACACCTGCGGTCCCAGCTACCCAGGAGGCTGAGGCAAGAGAATGGCTGAAGCTCAGAGTTTGAGGGCAGCCTGGTAACAAAGTGAGATCCCAACACAGTGAGACAAGAAGTCTGGAAATCTATTAATGGACATAATTGTGATGGGCTAGCAAATTTGGCTCCATAGAAACGTTACAGGTCAGGCTATATGGGCAATGACTAAACAGACTCCATTTTGCTCTGAGACTCCATGTTATGTAGGAAATGAGCTTCTCCCATCGGAATGCCCCATCTCTGTACCCATCAACAATTGCTTAGCTTCTCCCATGGGAACACCCCACCTCTGTACCCATCATCAGTCACTTAGCATGACATGTTTAACAATACAAAATGGCGATTCTTATATGATGAAAATTGTTCTCTCTTGATTCCTATGTTAAGTAACCATTAGCAACCATTCTTTAATTTGTACCTAAGCAAGGGTCATTCTCTCTGTGCTGATGATTTCATGATGTAAGTTTGTAATTTCGAATCATAGGAACAGACACTTGTGATTGACATAATTTTTGGTATAAGAACCTCTACAATCCTATGGTTGGCACTGTTCTCCCAATAGCCATTTTTGGGGCATTGTGTGAGACAATCAGCTGGCCAGCTTAATAAAGACTCTCAAATTTGGACTTCTCAGTGGTGAATGGTCTGCTATTAAGTTGCGCCCCATAACAATAATAATGAAGATTTTCTGGAGATGAAAAAAGAAGTGAAATAGTAAAAAGGTATCAGGCATCTGGAAAGAACATTTGTGTCATCCACAGGGGAAAAATATCACCTGTCTTTAGACTTTTTATGGCAATGTTCAGTACTAAGGTTTACTGGAGAAAGGTGGTCACAATTCCGAGGAAATGAAGCATTAATAATCCTCCCCCAAAAGAATAAAAGCAACAAATACTCTGAACATCAAGTATTTCAAAAATTAAAAAATCGAAACAAACAAAATGAAATACACATGAGCAAGGAGTGAGTGGATAACAAAGTGAGGAGGGAACAGCCATAATGAACAGAGGACCAGCAATGTGACCTGTAGTCACGTCTGTGTGAAGGAAGACCAAAGTGCCGCCACTAGGAAAGTTGCACAACAGAATGTAAATATTATGAACTCTGAGAAAGTTAAAATGCTATAATTATCAAAAAAACTGAAAGTGAAGAGGGATGAGGACAAATTGGAGAGGAGCTAATCACCTCAAATTACACTGCAGGGAGTTAACAAATGCTGTCTGAAATTAAAACATCCAGCTATTGAATCTGGCTTCCTAATGGTATTCAAAATCGTTTATTCTGAACCATAAAAGCACAATTAAAAAAAAAAAGCATTGGTGGTAAAGATATGTTTAAGTTTAGTCATTTTTCAATTTATTTCAGATTCTTTTTCTTCTATTAAATTATGTATGATAGGTTAATTATAAACAGTATACTCACATCTCTCTCCCTAGATATACTCTTATTCTTGTATTTGTGCAGGAATATAATTACATAACTCTGATGATGTTGTCCAGATATAAAGTTTTATTTTTCTTTAAAGATTTTGGAGTGATTTGTATTGCACTTGAACCAGAAGACATTACTGTAAAATTATAAATGTCTCCCATATTAAACATTTAAATGTAAAATGATAATGATGAATAAAATAATTATGGAAGGCTTCACATGTCTATTTGTGTGAAATGGATTGAATGGGAGAAAGAAACCTGCATAGAGATTTGCCATGGTGCCTGAAAGAGACAGGTAAGGAAATTAGCATGCTATGTAAGCAGAAAGGACTTTCACTGTGCTAGTCTAGCCCCATGGCTTTGTCCCTGAACCCTGTGAAAAAAGAATTGAATGCACAATGTGTAAAACCTGCTGTAAATAAGAACGGAGTTTGCATCACATCTCCGGAAGCCAGTGAGATGAACCTAAGGAGAAGAGCAGAACCTTGCTCACAGTTTGCTAATACCATAGTCCTAAGAACTCAGAACTTCTTTACATTGCTATGGAGGTACTTGAATTGGATTTGTTAGTAGTTCCTTGGGTATTATGATCACTCTGTCATATGGAATACTGTGATCAGTGGCAGGTGCGGGATCAATTTTATTAATTCCTCAAACAGGAAAAAGTAAATAATAAGAGGACAGTTCAGTTAGTCTCAGATGAACTTTGGTGATACTTAACAGGATTCTAGAGAACTGTATGATATGAATTTGGCTGCTAAGAATCAGTGAAATGTATATAAGAGAATCCCATTAATATTCTGGACTCATGTTACCTTAGGAAACATATTCCAATTACATTTAAAGAAAATGAGTCTGGTGTTTACATCTTTCTGATATTCAAATGTTTTGTCCCAATGTTAGCCCATCTGCCTTGAAGTTTGGGGCAGAATGTAATCATTGTCAGGCAGCCCAAATTCCACATCTTTTGTGTCTTTTCTGTTTGAAGAAAATGATGCATTTCATTTCAGTAATATTCAGTGCACAATTATTTTGTAAAAGTAATGCTATTAATTTTGAAATGCATTGAATTTCAAGATGTTTTCAGGGTAAACTACACTATGTTGTGTGTGTATGTGTGTGTGTGTGTACTGTTTTGGTAGACCACTTAGAAAAGGTTGATTTTGAAAAGCATGAAGATTGTAAATTACTATAGATGTAATAGAACTTCAAATAGTTATGGCTATTTGGTGGTGGTCATAGGAAAGTCATTGAGCTTGTAGAGTAGAGCCAACCCAGATCTCAGATTAGGTGATAAGATGTGTGTTTATGGGCAACTGCACTTTCTATGTAGCAGAAATTTCTTATAACCTTTCCATGTGTATGATTAAATACCTACATAACCAGAAAGTAACTTTAAATAAGAAAATGATATTTTTCAGGGTGGAATGCTGAATAAAATAAAGAAGGCAACTGACTGTCATTAACAGAGGAGAAACATACACATATCAATATTGTACAAAGTAGTGTTTTTCTCAGCTAAATTGAATCTTTTTAAATACTTTTGATATTAACATAGTTCTTTACCTGAAAAAATACTGGAATTTTGGAATTTTATCATAAAAAGAATACATAAAATTGTAAGGACAATTGATTGTGTTCTTGAATTTTTTAAATTAACAATCTCATTTCTCCTAGTATTACTGAAATTTTTGTTTTTCTCAACCTAAGAAGCATTTTGATAAGTTTCTATCAATTTCACTTTAATAATGAGCAAATAACATCTGAGAGAAATTGTACCCGGCTTTTTAAAATAGTGAAATAGTCTTTGCAGCAAGAGTAAACAACAGCACACATTCAAGTAAATTGCAATGTGGGAAGTGCATATAAAATACAGATCGTCTCTTTCTTTTCCCTATTTATTGTTGCTCTGTGTGAATATATAGAAACATTCTGCAAGGGATAAATGAGTTTCCTTTTACTTCTGTTCTTCAAACAAGACTTCCATCTCTTATTGCTTTGCCATGCTTCCTCCCCACTGGGAGGCACACAGTAATGAGAGGAGACAAAGGAAAGACAAGCCACAGGGCTGAGGATGTGAGAGGGAGCTCACAGTTCTCAATCAATACAGTAGGCTTTGGAAATGCTTGTGAACTTGACATAAGCTCTCCCAGGCATGAAGACAGGAAACCCATGTGCTACCACCTCACACTTTAATGATAAAAATTAGTGGACCTTATCTTATTTGCTCCACAGATGAAACTCATTCCTGTTTTCAGTTAGAACACCTGTTGTTACACTTCTCCAAATGCCCGTGCTCACAAGACAAATTGTATGACCCTCCCATTGGCAGAGATCTTCACAGTCCTCTTTTAAGTTGTGTTCCCAGACACTAAAACTTGGGCCTAAATGGCTTTAGAGAAACTATCCTTGCTCTCTCTGGACTTGTCAAAAGAATGGATTTTCAAAAAGTTTCTGCCTGTGATCACTTCCTCTTTCTTCCTAGACTAAGTAATTTCTTGATGTCCATACATAAAATTTTTCATTGCTTTCAAATACTAAACAATTTAAGTGTGACAAAAAAATAAAGAACACAGGAAATAGTTGTGAATGGTGGTGACTTTCAATCAAGGAAAGACACTGATATATGCAAATGTGATCTATTTCCAGTTTTCCTAAAATCAAAATAAAGAAGTATTCTGGATGAAGTTTTC
This sequence comes from Glaucomys volans, assembly GCA_020662805.1. NCBI lineage: Eukaryota > Metazoa > Chordata > Mammalia > Rodentia > Sciuridae > Glaucomys > Glaucomys volans. Next base: position 1,350,853 of record JAJEJO010000874.1, read on the forward strand.
AAGTTTAATCACTTTTAAAAGTTTAATCATGAAAAGCCAGTGTTCATACATGTCTCTTGATTTACATGGGACCAAAATTTGGAAAGTAGTATCGAAATAAAATTTCTAGTACGCCGAGTACAATCATATAGTGTATTAGTGAAGCTCTATAGTTTCATATATTATAAAATAAACATTTAATATAACTATCATAATTAAAAGTTGTATGAAAGTTAATCAATCCTTTGTTCTTATTTCAGTTTGGTAATAAGGGAAAAATAGCTTCAAGTCAATTATTCAAATTATGGTTTCCTATATAGTCTATTTGCTAATGATTCACATTGGCAAAATTAAAACATTATTTTAATCTTAAGTAGATTTTCATATTTATGAAATAAGATTAACATCTTTCTGACTTGCATATGACAAACTTTCATTATTTCTGTCTCACTAAATGCATTTCCACACGTACACACATACCCCAGAGGTTTGTCTAATAGATTTGGAAGATTTTCATGTAACATAAAATAGTTACTGCCTTCTAAGAGGAAACATACTTAAGTCAAAATGAACAATAACTAAACTACAATCTTGATGTTTTTAGCATGCTGCTAAGTGATAAAATACATATAGCGCACACATGCACACACATACACACACTCAAAGGATAAATATTCTGATTTAATTGAAACAAGGTACATCCAGAAATAAATTTAATTTCCAAATGGAAACTCCCTGTAATCTCTTTTAGCAAATACATATCCATTAAAGTTTAAAAATGTATATTAAATTAATTGAAATAATTAATTCAAGTCAGTGCTTTCTGCAAAAAAATATTTAATACATATCAAATGCCCCTTTATACTTATTGTAACTGTGTACTTATATCCCACAGTGAAAAGAGAGGGCCAAATTTTATGAACTAACAAAAGCAGCACTGCAGTCCAATTCAAAATGATCTCTGATTTGTCAGTTTGAAAGTAAACTTCACTGTTTCTCAATTGTCTCACTGTTTTAACTTTAATAGGTCTTTAGTTAAAGAAAACTGATATATAAGGAGATAAGGGGATTCTGTCCTTCTATTTCAAGCTAAAACATAAGCTCTAAATTATCTTTTACAGTAAGCCAAAGCCAGTATCACATACCTTTCGGGAATGAATTTCTTTCACATACAATGGAAGTAGAAACTCAGATATACCTTCAAGTCGGATTCCCTTCTTGGTGACTCTCAGATTTCCCATACCATCCTACAAGCAATGAAATATAGTTCACTTTTAGGTTAATTAGAGGATGAATATCTGGCCATAATTTTCGTAGGCCTAAATGGAGGAAACAGTGAGTTCAAATCAGTGATGATTTAAGGAAAATAAGAGATTGAATCTACTCAATGAATGATTGCAGCACTTTCTATACATACAGAGGGCTCTATTTAAAATGAACAGGAAACAGGATTATAAAGACCTGGTGTTTTCTCCTACCTCTGTCAGGGACCAGGATATACCTATGAACAAATCAACTAACTTCTTCATGCATTAGTTCAATAATGTATTAAGTGTAATGATATTCATTACTGGACTATTGGAAATAACTATGCAGAGAGTTTAGATAATATTGTGACAAATATACAAATAATTCTACAATTTTCAAAGAGTCTCATTTGCATACTAATTTTAACAACTGGTGTTCCAGCACTGAAACTATGAGTAAACATACATCTTATCCTTTAGAAAAAGGAGAGAACAAATCCACAAATGTGCTGATGAGATAGAATAAAGTTAGTAAAATTTGAGCACTACTGGGAATTAAAGGAAGATTTCATATCTGGTAAGAGAGTAAATATTTATCACGGAAGAGATTGATATAGGTCTTGGAATGGGAAAATTTCAACAGGGAAGATCTGTGAAGAGTAGAACATAATGAAAATGTTGTCAGTCTTTAGGAAAAAGCATGTTGTTGGATCAAATAATACCTGGTTTTCTCACTATTGACTATTAGGAGGGAAAACAACTGGGAATATGTTTTGGGGCCAAAGAAAGAAAAGTTCTGAGTGCAAAGCTAAGGACTCTTCACTTAAGCCAGGCTCTAATAGAAGACATGCAAAAAGTACTTAGTTTAAGGTCTTGAAATAATTGCAGTTAAGCTTCAAGAAGACTAATGAGGCAGAAATACTGCACAGGGTTTTTAGTGAAGTCAGTAATAAGGCACAATGTGGTAATAATTGTGAATGCACGATGGAAGAACAATCTGCAGACTTGATGACTAATTTTATCTGATGATGCTGAAAAGAGGAATATTTAAGATTAAATCAAGGTTTTATGCCTATGAGTGATTAAGGAAATTCAGTGATTTTCTAAAAATTGAAATAGTGAAATAGTTCAAGGCCAGACTTAAGTTTAGCTTTGGACTTTCTAACTTTGAGATATCTTTGCCAAATTTAGATATATATCTATCAACCAGCAAACCCACAGAAAGTTGATTGGCAATGATAGTTGCTTAAGGCATACTAGAATCCATTATGGTGAAAAGCAAGTTTCATGTGGAAAGATGTACATCAAGGCAAGGAGAAACTCCTGGGGAAAGACTTTTTCTGTGGATTGGGAAAAGGTGTTTCATACATTCAGGGAAGTTGTGATCAAAACAAAAGGAAATGGGTGATTATGATTATCTCACCTTGAACTCCTCAGTGCCCCCCAAAAAGTCAATGAGGTAGTATAACATGAAGACATTGTTGACAGAAAATAATTGATGCAGAAGAGATTTGGTGAGGGCAAAATGGAGAGAGAGAGAGAGAAAGATTATGAAGTGGTGAAATCTCATTCTTCCCTGGGAAGAAGAAAATAATAGATTCAGTGGAATTAAATTTGAAATGAATATATAGGAATTAGTTTTTTGAGGCAAATGAAGTTTAAAGGTGACACAAGAAATGTCTAGTAGGCGACCAAACAAACACAAACACATATGAGAATTTCAAGCAGCACTGAAGGTTTACTTTGATGAGAAAACAGGTATACTTTTGTTAGAAAGAGGACACACCCTAGCTTCTCTGAGTCAAGACTGGTTTACAGAAGTTTTGTAGTATCTTTATTTGCTTTTGAAAATGAAAAGCATCTTTGATTAAATGACATGGTGACTCTGTTACTTGTTCTGATTAGTGAGGTTTTGCAAGATTATGCCCATCTACAAAGTAGAAAATAGCAGTATTAACAGAGAGAAAGACTCAAAATGAGGATTTATTAGGTGGGAAGGTCAGAAAGTCATAAGGAGGTGTCCTTCTAAAGCAGTGAGAAATGATCCTCCTCAAATGACTGGCCATTATGTTCCTCATCAGGTAGCAAGCGGCAAGTAAACAGCAGAATTGGACTGCAAAAACAGAAAAGAGTCAAAGAATGGCACATGGTGATATTAATGATCATATTCAATAGAAGGTAAAAAATCTGAGAACTGCTAGTAAAAGTTTATCTTCTTCAGAAAATGGAACTTTGGATTTTGAGATCTGGAAGGTAAGAGAATTTCCAGAGATAAAGTGGCTTGAAGACTCAGGCATTCATGGCAGAGGCAAAGGGTGGGCAGAATTCTCTGGAATTCAAGAAGCAAATGGGGGTAAAAAAAAATATATATGTATATATGTATATATATATATACACATATATAAAATATATATATACTATATATATACACACATGTACATACTTATATATACACATACACACATACATACACATGTATATGCACATATACATATATATATAAATGTATAATGTGATGTGGCTTGAAAAAATTATTTGATCTCAGAGGGACTTTCTAGAATTAAATCACACACAGTGACCATCCATATGTATTCTCAAATGCCTTTGGGGAGAAGGAAGTGTTCTAAAATATCCCCACTGAATTTCTATGGAAATGCCCAGTGTTCTTGTTAAATTATCTTGGGGCAATAGAAACCAGTGCTATCACAAATGAAATTCCCTTTTCAATATTAGTCTTAAAAATGCTTTGATAAGATGATCAGAAATAGGAAAACTGGGCATCCAAAGATAAATGTGATACTATTTATGCTATATGCATGTTTAATTTAGGAATGTCTTCAGTCTTAAGCTCAGTAAAATGTCTTCTTCCATTTTCTACATATTATATGACTTAAATTACATAAATGTATTTCACTAAATAAAATAGAATTCCCCTGCGTAAGTATAAGACTACTCTTATGATATTGTGAATCTAACCAGCTTCGCCATGACTGTGTTTGTTTCTTTTATGTCTCCTGTCTTGTATGAAGGAAAGATTTTCAAAATCTTCTATGTTATCTAAATGCAGTTGTAAAATACATAACACTCTCCCAATGGATATAAATATATAATTAACTCAATCTTCACACTCATGTTTAAATGCACTGTTAATTTATGAGAAATAAATAATCTGGTGTCCCTTTTACAGGAACACCAAGAAGTGATTTGATTTTTTATGGTCACTATAGCCTCCTCATCCACTATCTTCTTGGTCCTATCTGAAAGGGAGAATATAATTTCTATTTTTTCTATTAAGAATGACATTGCCAAAATACCAGAAGATAACAGAATCTATTATACAATTGTCCCAGGCCTATCTCAGTTCTGACACCTTCTTTCTGTAACCTTGACTTACTTAACTGATCTCTATTCTTCCAATTTTGTCTTCAATAAAACTAATAATCTGGGAGCAGTAGCTGTAATCCAGCTATTAGGGAGGCTGAGGCAGGCAGATCACAAGTTCAAGGCCAGCCTGGGCAACTTAGTGAGCCCTTGTCACAAAATAAAAAAAATTTAAAATGGGCTGGGAATGTAGCTCAACAGTAGAGGATCCCCTGGATGCAACCTCCAGGACATTAAAAATAAAAAGAAAAAAGAAAACAAATTATAACAGTGTATTTGTTTATTGCAAGGATTACCTGAGAGGATGTACAATATTTAAAATAGTGCCTAATTTATGTGGATGTACTTTATAATTTTAACTATTATTGTTAAAGTTAACAATTTAATAATTATCTAACAATCTTAATAATAGCAATTATTAAGATTTTATTTAAAAGTTTTAGTTTTTGTCTCATGATAAAATACATATGTTTTTAATATTCAGAGGGATTATTATTAAACTGAAGGAGATTCTACATCAAATTTTATCACCATCAGAGTTATAATGTTTTTATCCATTTTTTATTTTGAATATTTTATAACAGTCAAATGGTCCCTAATCAACACATTATTTTTTAAAAATTAACCTTTTTTATTTTAATTTCTTCCTTTCCATTACCAATGACACTGATAATTCAAGACCACTTTATTGACAGCTTGGCAATTGCCTCCTGACCACTGTTTGCAGTGTTTTCTTATCATGTGTCTTCTTATTGCTGATCAAAAATCCACTTGGGTCTCTAGATATAAATTTATGTTCTTCATTTAAACTATTTAGTGTTCTTTCTAACTAATCCCTTGTGATGGCCATTTTTATGTTAAAGGGAAGGAGGATAAAGCAATCTCTTCCACTGTGTGGCCATCCTCTCCTTTAGAATGATTTTCAAGACATTTAAGGGTTTCATGCAACTCCTTCGTTTTACAGGATTTTTGCTCTTGATTATTCCTCACCTTAAACTTTCATTACACAGTACTGCCAGTATTTCTTCATAGAAAAGCTCTATTTTGCATCTAAATTTCTTGATCCATGCGTTTTGCTTATTTGAACGAATCTTATTTTCTATCTCCTCTTAATACTCTTATCCCTTATTTAGGGCCCAGTCCATTGTTAATATCCTTATCAGAACATTTCTCTCAACTCTGTATTTCCAAAGCACAACATTTACAGTTGCTATGAAAGGTATTGTATTCTGATTCTAATCTTCATTCAAGTGCACACATTTTTATTTCTTCTTACAGATATTAAGGTCTCTTTTATTTATGTACTCATTCCTTGTGTGGGTAGTCCCTTCAACAGTGAATTTTTTTAAATGTGTGGACAGTAAATCCTTGATTGTTCAATTGATCAGTAAAATGTAGCTCATTACCTGAAAAAAAAGTGAATCTAAAGTCACTCTTACCAAAATTCATATGAACTGCCTTTGAAAATAACCATTAGCATAATTTTCATGTTCTTGGGTTTTTTGCACAAGGTAGAGGGTGCTTTGTTGAGAAATAACTTTTCTGGAACTTAGTGTGAAATACTGATTTAAAAATCACAGGTCTGAATGTCAACAAAGAGAATATTGCCAGAAATATTATGTTAAATTTAAAATCCACACCCAGAACTTTGTAATGATCTGTTCTTACAGTTTTTAATGGCTTTAGGGTACCTGGTATGAAGGGTTTCTTGAATGTTAGCTACATCTCAGATATAAGACAGTTAAATGTGACTGTCAGAGTAATACGCATGTTGATAGGAAATTGAAGAAAAGAAAATTAATGGATGTGTCCATCCAAAAATATAGAAAAGGTGATGCATAATTTCTTAATAGAAAGCTTTTAAAAGATACTTAAGGGAATCCACTGGCCACAGCAAATTAAATATAGATTTCAGATTTTTTCTGTTTAAAATCAAAATTTTTCTTCTAAATTACTAACATTACAAATTTCAAAAGAAGTTGGACAGGAAGGAAGGTAAAATGTGTGCTTTTATGATTTCAATCATATACTCATGTATTCTACACTTCAATTCATATAAGGAAATGACCTTAAGGAGGCAGTTAAGTCAGATTGGGGGACTGGGATTGTGACTCAGTTGTAAAGTGCTTGCCTAGCATGTGTGAGGTACTGAGTTCGATTCTCAGCACCACATACAAATAAATGAATAAAAATAAAGGTCTACCAACATCTAAAAATATATTGAAAAAAAAAAGAAAGATTGGAGCGCAGTATGATAGTCTGTGGGAGGGTCTAATATCAGTCAGTGTCTAGGAAGGCTCTTTGTTCCTGGAGGTGAGCAAAGAAGGACTTCCAAGAATGATTAACAAGGGTTAGGTGGGGGGAAACTGACCACTTCCTTTATCTCAAATCTTTAGGTTAAGATCAAAGCAGAATGATTTTGGTTGTGAAGTAAGGGCACTATATTCTTAAAACACCTGAAGAAATCTGCGTGTGCAGTTGGCACCCAACCTATCCCATATATAGTCCCCTCTGCAAGCAGTGGCCTCTCCACTCTCATGGACTGTGTGGCCTCTCTAACTGTCCTGGCCTGAGGCTGTGAAGAAATGTGAGTAATAAAATTTCCAAACCCTCTCTCTTGAGATCCTCCAAGTCCTATTTTGGGGATCAGTAAACAATATGGTGGGCTTTTTGTTGCTCTGGGGTTGAACGTAGTTATTTGTGAGATCTTAGGAATTAAATATTTTCAATAAGGTAAAAGAAAATGCATGGGGAAACGGAAATATCAAAATTTTTAAATGAAATTATAATTCACAATTAAAGTTTTTGTTATTTATTTTCAATGTATACTATATTACTAAAAATCCATTTAATTTCCAATTCTTAATTAAAGAAGAGAAGGTTCTCTTTAGAATAGCCAGGCATTTCCTTTTTCTCACCTTGTTTTAGGCCCATGTTATTTATATTTCATAATGAGTTGTTTTTCTCCAAGCATTAGAAAAAGAAAAAACAAAATGTTAAGTTGACAGCCTGCTTCCTAATTGTGTTTTTACTATGTTGCTTTCTGGAATCCTTTACCTTATTTTCAAATTTAATTGGTCTTCCTTATTTCTACATATTATGAGAAGATAATCTCTACAGTGATAACAATTGACAGATTTAGAAATATGACCTGTAATTTACTTGTATAGAAATGTTTTTGAAATTGCTATTAATCATATGACTTTTGTCATCTAGAACATGACTTGCTACCTTTATTCTCTGCCAAATGTTGTTCAGATTTCATAATTTAGGTGTCATTGGTTGTCAGAGTTCTGAGTTTTAAATATATTCAAATGTTAAACATGACAATAAATATTATACTTTTCTCTCTCACTTATATTGGTATGCTTTTGAGTATGTGAATGATTTTTTAAATGCATAAAAAATAAAATTCAATTTATTATCCAAAGTTCTCCCTACTGATCACATGATTCCCCAACATTTATTTTCTTCTTATTCTATCAACATATCACTAGCATCATGGCACATATATAATTGCTTAATTACAAAACTCATTTTAAAATATATTAAGCTGGTGAGGCAGATAGAATCACAGTCATTTAGCATACAGAATAGAAATGAATGTACTCAATGAATCCTATGAGTCTATAAATAAGGAATCTGTACAAAAAGTACCCTGTAACTTGACACAGAAATGATAAAATTTCAAACTTTAATTACTGATGGGCATACACACACACACACTTTTTAATATAAATATATACACACATGCATGGAACATTTTATATACATACATATATACACATATATGAAAAATTCACATAAAATAATGGAAACCAGATCATACCTATTTCATTTAATCTACAAGGACTATTTGGAATACATATATACTTATATAAAATATTCTTAAGAAAATCTAAGTTTTACCACAGGAAAACCTGAAATCACTGTCTGGCAAAAATTTGGGGTGTATCCTCCTAATATTAATTATGTAAGGTAATTTCAATATGGATGAAAGCAACAGCCTTGTACTGCTTAATTAAAGTTAAGGTTACATCCTGGGAATGAGGTCAGTAGTTGTGAAAGGAGACAGAGAACTTCTTTGAAAGAACACTAAAGAAAAAACAAGGCTCAGGAGGCTGAGGAAGGAAGATCACAAGTTCAAAGTCAGACTCGGCAAATTAGCTAGGCCCTAAGCAGCTTAGCAAGACCTAGTCTCAAAATAAAATAATGGGCCAGGGATGTGGCTCAGAGGTTAAGTGCCCCTGGGTTCAATTTCTGGTAGCCCCCACAGCCCCAAAAGAAAAAGAAAGAAAAGAAAAACAAGGATGCTATTGAAAGTAAACAATAAACCTTGATGGCAAATGGAGACAACTTCAGGGAACACCAGAAAATAATATGGCAGTGGACTGATAATAATGCTTTGTACTCTGAAGTAATTCCATGTACTCAATAAATGAACGTCTGGGAAACTTCCATGTGTTAATCTTTTAGCAAGAGTATAAAGTCTGAAGATTTGCTATTACACACTTATCTTTTCCAACTGTGTTTAATAGAATACTGGAATTATAACAGACAAGGTGATGAAAGAGTTCCATTTTTCAAATCAATTTAGGAAACCATTGCATGATATATTCCCACTCAGAAATTCATAGTATTAAATACTGAGAAGTCTGGAGTAAAGAAACATGCTTCCTTTCATAAATAGGAAGTCCCCCACACACTTTGTCCAATGGGCCTCTGTTTACTCACCCATCTTCTCAGGTAGGTAGCATAATATAATATCCCTTTGAATACACATGAAAATACTGGAGTAATCACTTATATTTTACATACTGTGAATAAAGATCTATTAAAAGGAGGTGTGTTGTTCAGCAAGAAACATCCAAACGAAAAAAGGCAATTAAAGAGATAATGGCTCCCATGTCTCCACAAATGTTTATCGAGAGCCCACATACAGTACCATTAAATTCTGTTATAATTTGGTTTCCAAGCTATCGTTAAATACTGGAAATTTGAGTGCTGCTAGAAATTTGATCTGATTTATGAATGTCAATTCTTACTGTCAGTAAAAAGTAGGAGAGGGAGTTAATCCTGAGCATGCTTTTATGCTTTTGGTTTTTGTATGAGATATTTGTCAGTTATTACAAGGATAACTTAATTCTTAAAAGGAGGATCACGTCTAACCTTCAACAAAATCACATTTCTGGACTTTTCATCTCTTTTCTTTGTTCTTTTTATTTCTCTTTTGTCTTTTTCTTTCCTTGGAGATGGAGCTTGGGTCTTGTACATGCTAAGCTCTCATTCTAACACTGAACTATGTACTCCAGCCTCATTTCTGGACTTTTAAAATAAGGATAAGACTTTAAGGTATGGTAACTCCACAGAAGTACTCCTCAAGGTAAGGTCTCGTCAAGAATTCCTCCCAGTGTCCTACACCAATACCTTTAACTTCCACCTTAACCATGGCACTAAGCACAAGGGCTTATGACACTTTAGCAGATATTGAGATAAGACATCACAACAACCCTGAAAAAGAGACAAGTTCTTTTGTTATTTTAGTCAGATGATTTTAAAAATGAGGTACAGTGAGTTTTACACAGATACTAAGGTATTCACCAAGAACAGATATATAGTCTTCTTATTCTTAACCAATTCAAGCTACTATAAGAAGTGAAGATGTAATTTAAATTAATTTTATTATGTGACCTCAGTAGGCAAGTCCTAACAATCTTCATTATTATATCCAAGTTAATTTGTACTATTTTTTACATAATTTATTTTTTGGTACCAGCAATGGAACCCAGGAGTGCTTAACCACTGAGTCACACCACCAACCCTTTTTATTTTTTATTTTGAGACAGGATCTTGCTAAGTTGATGAGGCTGACTTTGAACTTGTGATCTTCTAGTTTCAGCTTCCCAAGCCATCAGGATTACAGGCATGTGCCACTACTCCTGGCCAAATGATTTGTTTGTTTATTTTTATAATTGACCTCATTTATCAGTACATATTTTTCATTTTACCCAGATGTACATTATGGTATCCTGAGAAGAGAGGTCTGATAGGACAAAACCCTAGTTTGGAATGACATATGGTCCTCCAGGTAAATGAATCCTTCAGAACAAACCACTGATATTTGTATATTCATGGGGTATTTTAAAGGAATATGAAACATATTTTCTAGAAAAAAAAATTTTCACCTTTTCACATATTTCACAAGATCTCTTTTTTAATACACTCATGTTGTGAAACTAAGAGGTATATGGTTATATTTAGAAGAAATAAATTGAACAGTAAGAGTAGGTAAGAACAGTTTTTGAACTTAAAATTGTACATATTCTTCTGGGCTGGAACCCTGTGTGCAGGGTCAATGTCATTAGAGAAAGGACAGAGATTGCAGGAAGGTAGATGAGCAAGCTGGTCCTTCAGTGGAACTAGACCTGAGAACATTGATAAGAGTTTTCTGATGTTGACTGCTTTATGGTTCACAATTCTTTTAATCTACACAGATATTTATATATATTGAGTTTATAAAACTAGAGCATTTGGCTTCTTGAATTTTTAATGTCTGAAGATCCTTTTCAAAATCAAGGAAAACATTTCATGCAGAAATACAATGAGTCAGATTTCAGTCAAATCTTAAGAAAAGGTCCTAAAAACTTTCTCGAGGTAATCATAGATTTCTATTTATCTAACCCTCTCATTTTGAGAATGGGTTTTTCTTTTTCCTTAAACATGTATTTTAGCATTCTTTTTTTCGATAATAAGTCCCATTATAGATACTGTCTGCCACCTATTTGGAAAATATTTAACATGAGTTTATTTTTTCCTGCATTTTATCTTTTTTTTATTTTACCATACTTCCAAGTGGCACCCATTGTAAGGTTTGTTCATTGATTGCTTATAAAATGTCACACTGCAGATGTCAACTGATAATGGAGCCCATCTTGTTGGAGCTTCCTCCTTCGATCTGTTCCAGTTTCCTTCATCAATGAAACCTAGCAACTGCCATTTCCTTATTTGGTTCTGACCTGTTTACACAGATACTTCAAGAAAACATCACTAACTAAACCCAAGTCAGGTCAATCAGAGGCACTTACTAGTACTTCTTGAATACATTAATAAGAATACTTATTTTTAGTGTTCCTTATGTTTCTTGAATACTACTAATAATATTAGTGTATAAGAATACGCTAATAATAGTAGGGAATTAAACAGTGTCTTTAGATGTAGAACTGGGAACCATCTGTGATCATGCTTTAAGTTGTAGAGGGAAAGCCAACTTGCAGAGAGAGAAAACACTGTATTCATGAAATGATAACTCATCTGTAGTCTGACTGCATCACCTGGTTACCACTGTTCTACTCTTCCTTTGTGAATTTGATTACTCCACAAACTGCAAATAAACACAATCAGACAATATTCTTTGCTTCCTGACTTATTTCCATTGGTGTAATCTTCAAGTTTCATCCAAGTTATAGTATGTGTCAGAATTTCCTTCCTGGTTAAGGCTTAATAATATTGCATTGCATTTATATATCCTATTTTGTGTATCTGTTTATCTGGCAATGAACACTTGGGGTTGCCTTCCCCCTTTGCCTCCAGGGAATAGTGCTGCTATGAACATGGATGTACACATATCTCCTTGAAATTATGCTTTCAATTCTTTGGGGTAGATGCCCCAAATCAGATTTTCTATAACATGTGGCAAATTTTATATTGCGTACTTTCATACTGTTTTCAAGGTGGTTGGACCATTTAAAATTTCCCTCAGCAGTGCACAAGAATTTCAGTTTCCCCATATCCTGGTTAATATTTGTTATCTTTTGTTTTTTAAAAATAATAACCATCCTGGGCTGGGGATATAGCTCAGTTGGTAGAGTGCCTACCTTGCAAGCACAAGGTCCTGGGTTCAAGCCCCAGTTCCGCAAAAAAAATAAATAAAATAAATAATAATAATAATAATAACCATCCTAAAAGTCATAAAGTAGAATAACACACTCTTCAGGTAGACAGATTTGAAGGACCAAGATGCTGTAAAGAAGAGATGTTTATATTTCAAATCTCTTTGTTCACTGGCTTTTCTGTTAAAGTACTTTCCAACTTAAATGGTTCAAGACAAGTGAATGAAGCTAAGAAGCTGGCAAAGAACAGGTAAGAGGCAGACAGAGCAGCAAAACTCTCTGTATTTTTATGATTCTGGGAAAATCAAACATTAAATTCCAAGACTATTGAGGCAGTCACAAATTGCAGGAATAAGAAGTCAGAGAAAAGGGAGGTGAGGAAAACAAACCTTGGACTCTACAGGATTTTCCACAAATCAATTGCTGACTATGAGGTTGCCTAGGAGGAGGCTAAGAAGCTGAACTGTAAATATCTGAGAATTTCAGGGAAACTTTCAGAAGTTGCATTTTGCTAGAGAACAAAAATTAGATTTTAGTACTTGCTAGGGAAAGGAGACCATATAAATATTACAAAGTTCCTCTGGGAACCATAGAGGGTTTTATCACAGAGAGGAGATGCACCAGAGTCAGCAGAGACTCACAATATCTGAATCCTAACATCAAGTGATCTTTCACCTTGTCTTTACTGAGGAAGGAGCACAGAAAAGTCTTCTAAGATAACATTGTCAAGACCTTTACAATTTTTCAGACACTAAGTATAGGATTTTTCAGAAATGTCAACCACAGCAAGAATGAGTACCAAAAGGGAGGAAAGCAATGCAAACAGGCAACAGGTGATCCAACTGTTTGAGACGTGAGAGATCCAGAATAACCATGATTAATAATTTAAGAAAATATACAGCAGAGTAGAAAATATCATTTAGGAACTTTAATATGCAAAATAAAATAAAGTGAAAATCCCATAAATTAATAATTCACTAATTAATACTAAAAACTTGACAGATGAGCCTAATAGGAGATTGGACGCAGCAGTAGAGAGCCAGAGATATGAGTAAGAGGTCATTAGCAAATTCTCAGATTGAAACCAAAGCACTAATTGAATGAAAAACATCAAAATGAGCAGAATAGACCTGTGGAGCATAAAGAAAAGGTCTGAGTTTCTTTAATTGAAGAAAAAAGGATGAAGCATTTATCAAACAGATAGCCAATAAAAGACAGGAAAGTCTACAAAACTCAAACTGGGGAAAAAGAAGGCTACCCTAGATGAAATGTAGTGAAAGTAATGAAAATAAAAAGGAAGAGAGAATCTTCAAATTGGCAACAGAAAGATAAATAGACAGATAGGTACATCAATAGAAAAGAAGTACTGGCAAGATTGGCAGTTAACTTGTCCACTTATCCAAATAAATTAAAAAAATTGGAATACCAATAAATAACATCTTAAAAACCTGAAAGGAAATAACTTCCAAGGTACGACGTACAACAAATGAAAGTGGAGCCCTAGCCAATGACAGAGAAAGAAGAAAAGAGGGAACAAACACTTTGGAAAAGAAGACATACAATTTTTGATCTGGAGATGACAAGATAGTATAGAGAATTTAAGTAATTCACAGATGAATTATTATAATTAGTGACTTCAACTAAATTGCTGGATGAAATAGTCAATTGTGCTTTTAGATATAAGAATAACTGGAAATGACAATTAAAATCACAATGAGATGCCAGTGCAAACCAATCAGAATCACTAAATCTATAAGAAGAAGTTGAAATGCTAAGTTTAGTAGAAAATGAGAAGCAATTTTAGCTTATACATTGCTGGTGTGTGTATAATATGGTGAGGCTAATTTAAGACCAGTTTTTTCTATCATTTCACCTATAAATATACACATTGGCAAAATAAAATAAAATCATAAACACAAGTACACACCTGTGAGTGGGCATATACACACACAAGGTATCCAGAATCTATTAAGAATTCCTGCAATACAGTGACACTCATCACAGTAGAAAAATGGGCAAATGTATTGAACTGGAACCTCACAGAATACCAAAATGGACACAAACTTATGGAAAGGTTCTAACTTCAGTCATCTGGAAAATGGCAATATATAGCCATAAGAGTTGGAAAAGTTAAAAAGATGGCAGTACTTCGAGTTTGTGAGGACACAAAGCATCCAGAATCCTCATACACTGCTGGACAGAACACATGTGAAAGTATATTTTAGAAGATACACACACAAATTAGGTAGCAGGGAAAGTGGCTTCCAGGTCCTTTCCTAAGGTCCTATGGTTCCAGTATTTCCTTTTAAGATTCAGGCAAAACTGTACTGATATTCCTCAAATAATGACATGTATTCTTCAAGTGATAGATGTCATTGTATATTTATTATGATTCATACCCATAGTATGTACAAAACAGAGTGAGCCCTTGTGTAAACTATGAACTTTAATCAATTAATTATACAACAGTATTGGCCCATCAAGTGGAAAAGAAATGGACCACACTAATGAAAGATGTTAATAATAGTGGAAATGGGTTGGAGAAAAGAACATGTAGGATGTCTCTGTACTTTCTGCTTACATTTTTATAAATCTAAAACTACTCAAAAATAAACTCCATTAATTTTAAAATTCTACTGCAATATTTTAATATCTTTATGATTAAAATATTAAATTTAAAGGAAATTTTAATTTAATTTTTTATTTAAATTTTGTCTTTTTCAGATTATAAAAAAGAACCCATATTCTTTTACTTTGAGTTGGATAATTTAATAAAATTCTAAGAAAATGGTGAAATAGAACTATTTAAAATGAGAATTAGCTGACCAGTTGAATGTCATCACTGTTTCAAGCATTGAATTGTGCAATTCATTCTATGAGAAATATTTTTAAATACACATTTGTCAAATGCATATAAGAAATCTGTCACTCATCTCAGTACAAAATATAACACTACACTGGAGGTTGACAAGTAAACAAGAACAAAACTTAAGCTACATTAGATGATAAGACTAATTTGAGTTGACACATAAAATAAGATATTGAAAACATGTCCATATGTTTAGTAATCTTTGTGGTTAATGGTCTAGACAAAACAATATTTTATCCTCCTCTGAGATATATACAAACTATGTGTTTCTCTAGTATATGTGTGCATGTGGCTTTTTATACACTAACAGGGTTTAGGTTATCTTCTCTTTTTGCTCTCCTGTACACATTATGGTTAAGACAATAACTTTTGATCACATCTTTGTAAATAAGTCTTCTGTTCATTTCTTTACTTTTTCTTAATAAAGTGCTTATCCTAATACCTGCTAAGGAGAAGGAATGCATCTGTCCCCAATCCATCATAGAGAATACTAACCCCAGTTACTTACCAGAGGCTATAATTTCCTATTAAAATTCCAGTTGAGAGATTATTTTTAAAGAGCACAATATGAGAGGAAAACTAGCCCTTTTTCTTAAAGTCTACATTCTAGCACTTGATAGAGCCTGGCGGCAGAAAGGTTCCATATTGAGATAATACAAGTGTAGCCTCTGGCAGAATTCTTGTGCTGAAGTGAACTTCAAGATAGCATCTTCAGCTTTTCCTGAGAACTCCTACAATAAGCAGTGACAGGAATTTTACCTCTTAAAGTTCCACAAAACTTATGTTGAGGATATTTTCTATTACATCATTCATTGTTCTCCATATGTGAGAAATTTTCTTATTAACCTAATTAAAAAAAAATTTGGTGTTCCTTAGAAAACTGGTATGTATGCTTTTTCTCTTTTCATAAAATTTTAGTTATTTCATTTTCCTCCTCTTTTCATTTGTCACATATAGTTTTTTTATTTAGGCATAAAAATTATCATGGTGGCCATATTTGATTTGTTTCTCCTGCACATTTTATTTTCAATTTTGTTGATCCAAGTACAGATACTTTGTGAAATAAACCACTGTGGATTATTTTGTAATAGAAAAAGAATATATACACATGTAACCTTGTGCCACTTAATGAGGATACATTCTGGGGGAGGCACTGTGCATCGGGCAGTTGCATCTCTGTATGAACATCTTTAAGTGTGTTTGTGCAAACAGATGACCTAAGGTCACTTGAGGATGCATTATTACAGGACTCCTGTTGCATTTGCAGTCCTCATTGACCAGTAGTTTATTATGTGGTGCATGATGATATATGCAAATCTCAGGATTAGGTGAAATAATTTTTCCAAATTTGTGGAGTATTTTTAAAATAAAACTTGTATGTCATGTTTGGAATTCACTTTGGGGCACTGTGAGAGAACCCCAGTGAGATAGGTCTTTATCATTTAGTGTTGTGTTGCTCAAACTTAAAATATTTTTCATCAAAATTCTTAGGAAAGTAATTCATTTTGGAGAGTAAGTCACAGTAAAGCCACAATAAATCTCTAGATATGTGAATCTATAAATGATACTCAAAGTCACTTTAACTTTAAAATTCTTTGATTATTTGCCAATAATAGTGTGTTATCTTGAATTAATATCAATGATGTATGTATTCTGAAGCACAAAGGGGAATCTTGCTTTAGAATATGTGATTGAGCTATAAGAAAAAAATATTAAATTAGAAAGTATAATAGAGCTGATAACTATTTGTGAACATGCTAAATTTTTGTGTGTGTGTGTGTATACCAGGAATTGAACCCAGGGGCACTCAACCACTGAGCCACATCCACAGTTTCTTTTGTATTTTATTTTTGACAGGGTGGCCCAAGGTTGCTTAGGGCCTCACTAAGTTGCTGAGGCTGGCTTTGAACTCGAGATCCTCCTGCCTCACTCTTCCAAGCCACTGGGCTTACAGTCTTCCTCCACTATTCCCAGCAACATGCTAATTCATAAGAGAAGTAGGTAATAAGTTTAGTTTGGAAGATATTTGTTGAATATTTTCATAGATTGATGGCTTATGATCTTGTTCTTTAAACTTTATTAGTGTAATATATTTATACAAATTATTGGGGTTCAATTTGACCTCATTGTAAATGCATATTACATACTTTGACTCATTTTCAATCTCTAGTACTTCCCCTTTCCTTTCCTCCTCCTTTTCAGTGACTCCCTTCCTCTAATCTTCTAGACTTCCTTCTATATATGCTTTTTTAATTAGTGCACTATAGTTACACATAAAGTGGAATTCATTGTGATGTATTCATACATGCATATAATATAATTTGGTCAATTTTATTCCAAGGTTGTACCTTTTACTCACCCCTCTTCATTTTGCCTTAATTTCCTCCCCTATTTTACTATTCTCCTTTTTTATTTTCATGATCTTCCTCCCTTTTTCCCTATTGTTCTCTCCAACTTCCTCAAATGAGAGAAAATATTCAGACCTTGACTTTCTGAGCCTGGGTTATTTCACTTCAAATGCTGTTCTCAAGTCTATCCATTTACCAGTAAATTACATAATTTTGTTCTTCTTTATGGCCAATCAAAACTCCATTGTGTATATATATCACATTTTCTTTATCCATTCAACTGTCGACAGGCCCCTAGAATGGTCCCATGAATTGGCTATTTTGAATTATGCTGCTATAAACATTGGTATGCATGTTATCACTATAGTATGCTGATTTCAGTTCTTTTGGATAACTTCCAAGGGATGGGTTAGCAGGGCCATGCGATGATTCCATTCCTATCGTTTTGAGGAAGCATCTCCATACTGCTTTCCCTAGTTGGTGTGCTAATTTTCAGTCCCAACAACAACGTCCCAACAACATCCTCACCAGCAATTATTATTTGTATTCTTAATTATTAACATTGTAGCTGGGGTGAGATGAAACTTCAGTGTAGTTTCAATTGTATTTTCCTGATTTCTAAGTATGTTGAACATTTTCCATATATACACATACACAAGCACACACAAATATATATGTGGACATATATGCACACACATAGGCGATCTGCATTTCTTCTTTTGAAAAAATGTCTGGCTAGCTCATTTGCTCGTGTATTGATTAGGTTACTTGTTTTTTGGTGATTGTTTTTAGCTCTTTAAACTATTTATATTATTGACATCTTGCTCGCAACTTTTCCTTATCTAGTAAGGAAAACTCTAGTAAAGTAGATGTTTTTCCAAGCTGTATACTTTTTATATTTATCATCAGCATCACTAATATGACAATAACTTAATATGAGGTGTATGTGAAGGATATACAAGAAAAATGTTTTATTTACTATATCAAAAAGATTATGCTTTATTAAAGTGGTAAATATAATTGTTAATAATTTGGAGGCAAATCTTCAACCCTGGTTTTCAAATACTTTTAAAAGATGCAAAAAAATGCTTCTTTTTATTAAAGAGGGGTTTAGTTCCTAAAGAGCAAAACAAACCTCAAAAATGCAATTGAAAGAAGATGCTTTTTACAAAATTAATAACTGTCAATGCATTTCAATATTATTTTTGAACACACAGACACACTACAAATTTGAAAGAACATGAAAGCAAAGCTTAATTATATACTGTAATGGAGAAGAATTCATAAATCTCTCCTGAGGTACAGAAATAGATCATCATCAACACTCCAGGATTCTTTGTAGACTCCTGAAACCTTAAAGCCTCTCCATTGGCACCAAAGGTCACCAAAAATGTGACTCTGATAGAGAACATTTTTTTGTTTTATATTTTGATGTCATTAGTTAAAATTTCATCTCAAAATATAATATTCACCTATCTCTGAACTTTATGTGAATGGAGTCGTATAGCATAAATTATCTTGGGTCAATCTTCTTTACTCAATAATGTTCTTCTAAGACAGCTACAGGGCTGCATGAAGTTAGAGTTCAATCATATGAAAACATATTCCATTGTATGAGAAACTCATGATTTATTTACCCAGTCTACTTCTGATTGATCTTTCAGATGCTTTCAGATTTGAGCTATTAAGAATAATACTTCTATAAGTAATACAAAATATTTCTATCAATACAAAAGTAAACTTTAGTAGACATACAGTTAGGAATGCATAGTTACTAACAATTATTTCATATTAATCAACAAGTATTTATTTAGTCAATTACCAGACACCAGTTACCTTCCCTTCTGTTCCCTTCAGAGCCAAGTCAAGGGCTAGAAAAAGCAACACTTAGAAACTACCTGTTGATCCTTCTGTGCTATCCCTCTCACCTCACTATTGACCAAATAAAACCACAATTTTTATTTTTATAGTATTTTGAGACTTTATAACCCTCCATACCAAATTGATCATTTAATTCCATAGAGTGTACTTCCTAGATCTATGAAAACAATCCTTTCTGTCAGAGTATACATTGTGTGTTATATTTGGAAATAAACTTTTACCAAGGCTTTTTGACTTATTCGTCTTCCATATTGCATCCAGAGCATATTTGTTCAGTTTCTAAAGGAAATCTTATCGTGACACACTATCTTAAAATTATTCAGTGACAACTCATAAGTCAAAGTATAAAGGGCTGGTTGAATTATTTCTGCATTCCTGCTGAACCAGCTTTTCATTTCTGCTCACCTTCCCTAACACTGGTTGAATGAGGCCATTCTGGGAAGTCTATAAACAACCTATCAGTCTCCGCCAATTTTCTTACACTGTGGGTGGATTTTTATACCTATAATTGTAAAAAAATATGATTCATTTATAAAAGTACACAAAATATATGTATGTAGCTAATACATTTCCAAAATGAATGTAGATATGTGTGCCTACCACTAATTGTACTATATTTTAGGTATATATTTTCATTTCTGTCTTCCAATAGACTGAAACAGTTTTGAGGAACAGACCTTATATTTTACATCATTTTATTCCCAATGCTAAAACAAAACCTGAACTGAAACTGAAACTGATCTCAGTTTCATTCCAGCATATATTTGCTAAATGAATGAAAGGTCAATAAATATAAGACCTGGCACATTCTCTCAAGGACCTCACAATATAGTTGGTAAGATAAATCTAACACAAATGAAAATTAAAAAACTAATGTGGTACAAAGAGAATATAAGCTTCCACACTCTCAAGAGACATATGGTTAAGAATACACCTTTCAGCATTTATAAAAGATTAAAATATTGATTTTCCTCAACCAATACATGAAATACAAATACCATTTCTAAACTCTTATAAGCTCTTCATTACATCTTTTAAAAAACTACTAAAGTGCTTTTAGGACTTTTTTTTTTAATTTTTAAGAAAAATCCATTTTCCATGGAAACAACATTGTAAATTCTGGATAGTTTCCAGAGTAGCTAACTTATCTCTGTTTTCATATTTAACATATGAATATGTTGTCAATCATACAAAACCAATAAGTACCCTAAATCCATATGCATAGCCATGTCCTAATGGAGAATCCATCCACATTATCAATGTGGGTTGCCTGGAACAATCTTTGCTAAGTTTCGCAGAGGGAGCAGGCAGTTTTCCCCATTTTTCTCCTTCCTCCTTTCTGAAAAGCTCTGTGATAAAATAAGAAAATGCATTACATCCTAACATCTTCTATGGAATTGAAAACTTGTGCTTTGATGGGTTAACTAAGTGTAGCATAAATTTTTAGTTCCCCTTTAAAACGTGCTCCCCTTTTATCTTGTATGGTTGTGGCTTTGACAAAGCCACCCACAAGGGGACTAGATTCTTTTCACACTGATGTGCATCAAAATATGATTTTTTGAGACAAGTTCTTACCATGAAAGGTAAATAGAAACAAAAGTATAGATTTAGAATTTTTGAGAAGCACACCTGTCCCATAAACTGGAAATAAAAGGCTCTGAAATATTAGAACATAATGGAATAAGAAGGTGAAAAACTCCTATATTCCTGATTTACTATTCGGAGAAGAGCCATTTATTAAACAAGAATATATCCATTGTACTTCTAAATGACTGAGAAATAAACTTTACTATGTTAAACCTCTGCAATTGCAAGACTTAATTCTTAAAGTGACTTCTATTTCTCTAATATACCTCTCATGCCTCAAAATGTATGTCTTGCAATAATAGTCCAATTAGATCTGCCGTAAAAAAGCTCTATAACCAAATAAATTGGAAATTATATATCACTTTTAGAGACACTATATGCAGGATTATTAAAAGCCCTGCAGAGTTGTATAGCTTGAGTTTTTTTTTAACTGTGTTTAATCTAGCAATTCCCCAACTTATTGGTAGATTACATTACTTATGGCATAAAACCTGTGAATGTCCTCTATAAACACTATTAAGCAGAAAACATTTTGGAAACTAGTTCCTAAGCCAAACCATTAATAATATTCCGCCATGACTTAGAAAAGAGTTTTAAATAGGGCATTGGAAAGTGATTATTGGGGTGAGGTTTCAAAGCTAGGAAAAGGAAAAGTTGGGGGCATGGATCTGTTTAAGAAAGAAAGAGCTTGTGAAAGGAACAAGAGATCACTAGGTCATTTTTCTAAAAAATTGATATGGAAGAATAAATGCATTTTAAAACCAAGAGAACCTTGATGATTCTCCACGTGAAAAGATAGAAGAAGTTTGGACAACATATATTTATGTGTACAAATAGTTAGTTAAAAAGTCAAATGAGACATTTCTTCATGTCTACTCTTTTATCAGAACTATACAACACCATGCCTTGGGTAATACAAACATACTTTTGCTGGCTATACTCAGGCCCTTATAAAGAATATTTTCCTGTCTCTATCAGTACATTCCTGCAGAGAACATGGCAAAATCATTTCCCTTTATTTCCTGATTATATTTGATTGATCAGGGATGTACCTCAGAGCCTGAGGACCAGCCAAGCTCAGGCATGACCAGCAATCTATGAGACACTTGAGTAACTTAGTTATGGCGTCAGAAGTATGAAGTAAGATAAAGAGAGAAAAGTGGGGGAAGGAAAGTGCCAGGACAGACAAATGTAGTATGGTGTTGAGGTAGAGCAGTGGCCATTGTGGGTCATGTGTAAGACGAAAAGGGAGATAAGAGTGACAGCCCTTGTGTAACAGTTTTTTGAAATTAAGAGGCAATTGGCTATTTCATATCTCAATGAATCAGTGTATTGGCTTTTAGTAAAAGGTGGGAAAAATTTTTTTGAACTATGTACTTAGAGAAAATTTTCTTCCCAATGACAAATTTAAAATTTTATGAGTTTTCATTAAATGTATAAACATTTAAGTTATCATGAATGTATATTATTGTTACAAAGAAAGAGTCATAGTGATATTTGACCTCTGCTTATTTTCATTAATGTGTTAGCATTAACCCCTAAAATGTCACCTTTCCCCACTGACATTAAGATCAGGCCCTTGTCACCAAGTGTATCCACCTCATCAGAACACCTTTGTTTTATCATAATGATGTATCTAGCAATATAATGAAAGAAATGAGGTATTGGCCCTATATTCAAGTAGAAAGCAGTACCAATGTACGTGAAGTATTTGGAAAAATAGTTTATAAAGAAAACACTGAGGTAGAGAATGGTGAAGTTAAATAATAACTCATTAGCCCCCAAGAGACCAAATGCACATTGACATTATTTTTCTTTAACTCTTTTGAAGCGAATTTTGTAAATTGGTTTCTCAGGGTTTTGTTTTAGAAATCTTTTTTAATCTGTGAATCTTTAAGAATTCTTTTTCAAAATGTAGCTATCCTAGGATCACTAGAAAATTTTAAATGCCTATTCTTATTAAACTTACTAGAGAAACTAAAAAATAATCATCTCATTTCAGTTATGACCAACATTATAAGCAATAGTTTGTAATGCATTGTTTTGGGTTAAATTTAATTTATTCCTTAAGCAAAATTAAAATAGAAAGCTGGAAAAAAATCAGAAAAAAATCTTTTATGATGAAATAGAGTTGAATACAATAATGAAATCAAAGCAATTTTCTGCAGACAAACCGATGTTTTTAAAATATAATTTTTTGTCTGCCATTGTGTAAAATTCATTATCTTCAAAGATAAAAAAAAGTTATTTTAAATCTTAATAGAGAACACTATAACCATCAAATTTCAAAAACAAGGACTAGAACTGATAAGATTTATTACATTAAAGTGATATGATTTCTGTGAAGTTCTTTGAGCTAGATGTGTCAATGGAGAAAATGCATCAAAAGAAAGAAAGACAAAATTAAAAAAAAAATCTGCCAAATATATGGAAAGAAAATGTAGGATGAGTGATAATGCAATTTCAATTAAGCACTACTATTAAGATCGATGAGGAGGCAATGGGAGGGGACCTCGAGGTGGAAATGGTGGGGATGGGGGAGGTGGGAGCAAAGCAGAGCTCCTGGAGTATAAAAGAAAGTTAGATGCCTCTAACACTCTGGTGAAATAGCCCTTAAAGGTGTGCACTCTGTGACCTCTCCCTTCTTTTCTTTCTGTGTCATTTATACCTAAGGAAGATCACAGTGATACCAAAATATGCCAGAGGAAAAAATCATCAGAATATCATCATTTTCTTTTGTAATATTTGAACTAGGATGAGGAGACTTCTAACCTTCTGTTATAAAGTGGGAAGAAATTAAATCCATCCCCTTCCACTTCATATAATGATCACTTAGACTTTCTGGGTAAATACATAAGGGCAAAATTAAAACATTGCTTACCTTGAAAGAAAGGCAAATGTAAGTGCTAAAAATAAAGAGGGAAGCTGACGCAGAGCAGTGAATTTAGGAACTCAGGCTGAATTGGTCTTGGGGGATGAGGGGATGAATAGTAGATTCAATTATTGGCCCTACAGTGAACTACTACAATCAAACTCCAGCCCCAGGACAGCAGACATCTTCTGGCCTTGTTCAAGGCCAGGAAAGAGAACTGAGAACCCTAAATCACGCTGAAGACAGGGAAATCTATATGTGAAAGTGAACAAATACATGAAATCACAACTCTGTGGGAGGCCACATGGAAATCTGTCTCTGCCTGAGTCTCCTGACCTGCGTGTTCATGAACAATTAGCCCTCCATACCTGTAGGTTCCACATCTGTGAGTCAACAGACCATGAGTGGAAAGTATTTGGGGGTGGGGAGGGAAAACATGTCTGTACTGAACATGTACGGAGTTTCATTTTTTTGACATTATTCCCTAAACAGTACAATGTATCAAATATTCTCATACATTTACATTGTACTAGGTATTATAAGTAATCTAGAGATGATTTAATGTATATGGGAGGATGTCCGTAGGTTATGTGCAAATGCTACGCCATTTGATATAAGGGACTTGAGCCATCTGTGTTATCCACAGAGGTCCTTGATCAATGTCCCCCAGATACTGAGGGACAACTCTATGTGAGGGTGAGGTTGGTAAAAAGGAGGGCAGGAGAGAATTTTCATATGGAAACCCCAATTCCTAGGCCTAAGTTATAAGTAGATCCTTGGGTTTCTTATTAATACCTGATCCTTTTTTCATCTAGGCAGATTTGCAGCAAGGTTTCTTGTCATTTCCTTAAACTGGTTGCTGGATTTCTTTTTTCTAGTCTGTTTTTTCACATGGACAAATAACCCTCCTAGGACTCATTAAGCAGAGACGTCCCCTTCAAGTCCTATATCATGGAGATCCACAGTCCCCTCTCCAGTTATCTGATGAGGTTAAAATGTCAAGGAGGCAGCTCCAGGACATATGCTCTGGTTTATAGTTTTCTCTTTATCTCATTTTTGAGGGTTTCCTTTCTGCACTTGTGTCTTCTTGCTTTACTTAATATCATTTTAAAACATGTCATTTACCATTTCTAGATGTGAGAGATTAAAATCTTTGCATTGTGTTCTGTTGTCTTGCCAGAATTGCAATTCAAACCAATATATTTTTTAAAATTATTGAAAATTAATGAAACTACATTTCTTGGAAATGTAGTTTCATTAATTTTTTCCCTCCCCATCTATAGGAATTGAATACAAATTAATATTTTGTTTTATAAATATAATAATGTAATGACTATAGAACCTTTAAGATCTCTGTTTCAGTTCACCAAGGTTAAACAAAAGAAGAACTGCAAAGAATTGTTCTTTTTTAAAAAGTACTATCAGGTCATGCATGGTGGCACACACCTGTAATCCTAGTGGCTCAGGAGGCTGAGGCACAAGGATGATGAGTTCAAAGCCAGCCTCAGCAACTTGGCTAGGTCCTAAGCAACTTAGCGAGACCCTGTCTCAAAATTTTAAAAAAAATATGAAAAAGGCTAGGGATGTGGCACAGTGGCTAAATGCCCCTGGGTCTAACCCCTGGTGAGGAAAAAAAATCATTTGTGTAAAACATTCTAAAGGACTAACTTATATTACATAATCTTAAATATCAAAAGATTGTATTTTTCCCCAACTTTGATTTTCAACTATGCAAGTTTTGAGTTATATTAAATTCAGTTACCCTGGTTATTTGTAGGAATAAAGTGTTAATTTTCCATGCCAGTGTGAGTGGCTGATGAGTTTCAGCTGAGTCTCTCTTTAGAAATTGTCCTAAGCAGAAGATGGTCATACTGTACATTTGAAGAGGTGCACTTGGAGGGGTACCAGGTCCAGATCCTGCTTGTCTTTAGAAGTCACCCCCTGTCCCACTTCTGCAGTATTACAGCTCCATGGTGCCTGGGCAAGAGCTGAGGACTCTGTGTCAATTACATGGCAATTCTGTGTCTCCCTCTTTCCAGTGTAATTTCTTTCTCTCCCGGATAGGTCCTTGATCTGGATTGCACTCTGCCATAATCCTCCTGGACAGAAAATTCCATTCAGAATATTTCCCTGAAGTCACACCTAAGGCAAGAATACATCAGAAACTTCCACTATGAATTATGAAATATTTTAAACACATTTTGGTGAAATGAGGTACTGACGAAGATCATTTGGTTTTAGGTACTTTAAAAATATTCCCTGCTAATACTTCAG
Source organism: Glaucomys volans (assembly GCA_020662805.1). NCBI lineage: Eukaryota > Metazoa > Chordata > Mammalia > Rodentia > Sciuridae > Glaucomys > Glaucomys volans. The sequence goes on from JAJEJO010000874.1 coordinate 1,377,180, forward strand.
AGGATTTTCTACCTTGGATAAAACCTGAGGTTTTCATTGCTCATTTCTATCTGCATGAGGGGTCAGTCCTCTCAATTAGCTTTTGCTGTGAATCTTGACTCTGCCCGCTGACACTGTCAACAGGCAGAGTCAAGAATTCTATAAAATTCTCTGCAGTGGCATTTTATATAGGTTTGTATCATTTTCCTCTTTTTTAACTTTCACTAATGACTATTACTCTGAAATCCAGCAACTGTGGCTATCAAAATAAAAGTGTCAAGTCTTTAAAATAGCCACATTTCTATGACTGATACTTACTACTCGTATGGAAAATCAGGACTAGCTTTTCAGTTACACTTATTTTGAGCAATTGGTTGATTTTATCTCATGAAAATGTGGAGCACATGAATTATCACATCTCCTTATTTTTTTCCTTGACTTTTTCAATGTTTATTTTACCTTGCTGTATCATTTGACCTGATGTTAGAATGGTTTTCTGGGAAAAAGTGGCTTATAAACATATATTTTATTGTATAGGAAATGTCGGCAAAATCCACATAGAAAACCATTTTAGCAACTATAAGACAAACAGAAAGAATGAAGATAACGTGGGGATTTTAGGTTACTATTATATCCATAAAGTAAGAAATTTTTTGGAAAAATTCAATGATTATATTATTATTTTAAATTCAATTAACTATTTTCTTCCAATTCTTGACCATTTGTAAAGTGTTTTATTTGTTTTAATCCTGAGAATATCCATAAAAGGTAAGCATTTGATATTTTAAGTAGACAGAGCTGGAGTGGATTTCCAAATCCACTTACTGTTTTCTATATGGACATGGACAAGTTGTTCAGCTTTATTTTTCTCATTTATAAAATGTGGGTAATGCTTCCAATGCAGGCTTACTGTTCCAGTTATTTAAATAACATGTACAAAAACCTGGTATTTTCTGTAAAATGTTTATAAACAGCACCAACATTTTCCTTGTGTATTACTCATTAATGAAAATTAGCATTATTTTTGAATATCACAATTCACTTCTCAGGGATATTTTCTTTTTTAAAATTCATTATTCTTTTAAAATTATTTTGAGATTTGCAATGTTATTTCTTTTTCAAACGATATTTGTACATTCTTGAATCTATTTTATTTATCTTTGATCAGTATAACTAAAAGTTATCACTTTTATTGGCTTTTCAAAAAGAAATACTTGGTTTCATTATTTTTCTCTATTATTATTTTCTATTCTCCACTTCCCCTTTCTTGATTTCCACTGTTATATTTACTTTTTATTTAGTTATCTATTGTCTTTTTTATTTGTTCTTTTTAGGTATACCTGACAGTAGTGTGTATTTCAACATATTATACATCTATGCAACCCATTCAGGGATATTTCTGTTAAGAAACATTCCCCCTCCTGCCACAATGATGATGATTTCTCTCTGCCATTATTCCTTGAAACAAACAGAAATCTTTCTTCTCTTTATCTCTCTATCAACAAAAGCCTTTCTGGGTGGTTCCAGTGGCTTCCATGCCATTCCCAGATCCTTTTATTCATGTTGTGAAAGCTTATTTTGCATTTTGCTAAGTTCATCTTGAAAGAATGTCAGAGTTTTTATAACACTGGTTTTTACTAATACTTAAAAATATCAGCACTATATTGCTTTTTATTTCTAACAAAATTTTTATATGGCAACATATTCTTTAAGATCAGTTATGTTTTAAGATCAGCATTTCCTCATCCATACCAATGTATGTGTGTATACATATAAAAATTTAATAAAGAATATATAATTTATATATGTACAACATGTAATTTAATAAAGACTGTAATTTAGTAAAGAACATATAATTTAATAAAATAATTGTATTGGTTATTTTAATTCAAAATATGTTACTTGAAAACATTTTCTGATAAGGAAATTGTATAATTTTACAATATATTTGAATTAATCGATTATACATTTTCACACATGAATACATATCTGCATTTGGAATTTGGCAGGTTTCCCACTGCCAAAAGGTAGGTAGGTCGTCCAATTGTCATTCTTAAGAGTCTTTTTTTTTTTTTTATTTACTTATTGATTCATTGAACACAAATGGAGTACAGCTATTGTTTCA